>JAABKJ010001254.1:0-31198 GCA_011634705.1 Andricus grossulariae | reverse complement strand
TAAATTTAATTTCATGTTGTGCATTCTTGCTTCCATTACATGTATACTAAATCTAGTACAGATTTTTCTAACAGTGCTGGTGAGGAGCGCCAGGCGGAAGGAAATATTATATATAGTTTATATATAGCGTGAAGTATTATATATAATATTCATTTGTTCTATATAAAAAATGTATAGAATATATGAATATTATATATAATACTTTACACTATATATAAACTATATATAATATTTCCGCCTGGGAGGTCTAAATTGACCTCAAAACATGTTGGTCCCCTCGTAGTATAAAAAGGACGGAGAAAGGAAAAAGTGAGAGTTTGGTTTTTGACTCTGTTTTTGTTTGAGTTTTTCCTTTTTTCTCTCTCTTTTTTCATTGTGTTATTCTGGTCCCTTATGAGCCGAAAAGTGAGGCTTTTTGGAAGTTTATTTTTCAATTGTGAATCATTTCTTTGCTTATTCTGTCCAAATCATTCATGATAAAATGGATCTCTTTTCAATTCTAATTTTATTATTATTATACCATTAAGCCCTTTACCTTTCGGGGTAGGCGTGAATTGCTCGGTTGGAAAGCAGTAGTGTGTGGATGGGTATATAGGTACAAAAATAAATTTTTTCTTCTTCCTTCTATTGTATAATCGAAATGTGACAAAACCATTAGTGGAAATGGATTCTAACCACAACACGAAATTGAAACTGGATTGAGAAACTGAATGAAATAAGCTCCTGGGGACGACTAACGACGTATCGAGAAACGACAACCCTTGTTTGTGGATGTACGTCGCACTGCTGGTGAAACATGGACTTCTTACCTTACCCCCGACGGTGACGAATCCCCGCTGTCGCTACGAAAATGTCTATCTTCAAAAGTCGTTTGCGGAATTGTGATTTTCTTGCTTTCCGTTTCTTTTTTTTTTTCACCACGATGATAAATGACGTCGCAAACGATGGGGCGACATGACGACCCCGACGCGCAATAAGTGTCTTCCGATGCGGAGCGTCGTCGGTGCCTAACGAGAGTGACACAGAATTTTAATGCGTCGATGCTCTGTTGCTGGAAAATGAAAAATCGTTTCTATCGAGATATAAAGTGATTCGAGGCAAGCGTGCCCGAAATTAATGTTTCGAACGGTTCTTTGCATATAAGGCAGATGCATCAGGAGGGGAATCTTGATTGAATGGGTGAAAAAAATCTATAAATAAGGATCTGGTTGATTCAAATTGAGAAGAACAGTTTTTTCTTATCCTTTATTCACGATGCTCTTTTAATCACTTTATATCTACCCCGAGGGGTCTCCTTTTCTTTCTCTAGTTTAATGTTTGTCTTCTTATTCTCTAGGGATTATTCTTTGGGTTTTCTTCAGTCCTTTCAATTCCTTAGCTTTTCTTGTAGGTTACAACTCATTTTTTTATGTGTAAATATCTTAGATCGCGATATGGAGGGTAAGTCATGTGTTGATTATTGTAAATATCTATATGGAGGGTAAAGCCGGCTTAGATTTGTAAACATTCTAGCCCTCGATATGGAAAGTAAAGCCTAGGTTTGTTTTAAACATCTTTGATTGTAATATGGAGGAAAAAGTATAAGTTAGTTTGTAAAAATCTTAAATTGTGGTATGGATGGTAAATTCTGGGCTCAGTTGTAAACATTTAGGAATGAAATATGGAGGGTAAAATAGCTGTTAGTTTTTGAAGATCTCAAATTTCATATGGAGGGTCAAGTCTTGCTTGATTTTTGAATATTTTAGATCGGGATATGGAGAGCATAGTCTCTGTTAATTTGTACATCATGATATGGATGGTAACGCTGGTTTTGAACGCCTTAAATTGCAATATAGAGGGTTAAGTCTGGGCTTATTTTAAACATCTTTGATTGTAATATGGAGGAAAAAGTATGAGTTAGTTTGTAAAAATCTTAAATTGTGGTATGGATGGTAAAGTCTGGGCTCATTTGTAAACATTTTAGAATGCACTATGGAGGGTAAAATAGCGCTTAGTTTCTTAAAATATTAAATTCCACATGGAGGGTAAAATCTTGCTTGATTTTTGAATATTTTAGACCGCGATATGGAGAGCATAGTCTCTGTTAATTTGTAGTATCATGATATGGATGGTAAAGCTGGTTTTGAACACCTTAAATTGCAATATGGAGGATAAAGTATAGGTTAATATTTGTAAGTTTCCAAAATTGAAATATAGAGGGTAAAGTATGTGTTAATATTTGTAAGTATCAAAAATTTCGATATGGAGGGTAAAAGTATGGGTTGATTTCTGGACATCTTAGATTACAATATGGAGGGTGAAGCCTGGGTTTATTTGTAAACATTTCAGAATACAATATGGAGAGTGAAGTAGGAGTGAGTTTGCAAAGATCTTGAATTGAATATGGAGAGTAAAGTCTAGCTTAATTTTTAAACGTCATTAACCGCGATATGGATAGCACAGTCTGTGACTATTTGTCATATCACTATATGTATGGTAAGGCTGGTTTGAAACAACCTAAATTGCAATATGGAGGGTAAAATATGGGTTAATATTGGTAAATATCATAGATTGCAATATGGAGTGTAAATTATGGGTTGATTTTTAAACATCTTAGATTACAATATGGAGGGTTAAGTCTGGATTTATTTGCAACCATTTCAGAATATAATATGTAGAGTACAGTAGTAGAAAGTTTGTAAAGATCTTGAATTGCATATGAAGAGTAAAGTCTAGCTTAATTTTTGAACATCATAGACCGCGATATGGATAGCACAGTCTATGTTTATTTTTAGTATCACGATATGGATGGTGACGCTGGTTTTAAACACCTTAAATAGCAATATGGAGGGTAAAGTATGTGTTGACTTTTAAACATCTTAGATTATGATATGGAGGGTGAAGTCTGGGTTTATTTGTAAACATTTTATAATACAATATGCAGAGTAAAGTGGGGGATAGTTTGTGATGATCTTAAATTGCATATGGAGAGTAAAGTCTAGATTGATTTTCAAACATCATAGACCATGATATGGAGAGCACAGTCTGTATTTATTTGTAGTATCATGATATGGACGGTAATGCTTGTTTTGTACACCTTAAATTGCAATATGGAGGGTAAAGGATAGGTTTATATTTCTAAGTATCACAAAATGCCATATGGAGGATAAAGTATAGGTTAATATTTGTAAGTATCAAAAATTGCGATATGAAGGTTGAAGTATGGGTTAATATTTGTAAGTATTAAAAATTGCGATATGGAGGGTAAAGTATGAGTTAATTTTTAAACATCTTAGATTGCGATATGGAGGGTGAAGACTGGGTTTATTTATAAACATTTCAGAATACAATATGGAGAGAAAAGTAGGGGTTAGTTTCTGAAGATCTTAAATTGCATATGGAAAGTAAAGTCTAGATTGATTTTTGAACGTCATGGGCCGCGATATGGAGAGCACAGTCTGTGTTCATTTTTATTATCATGATATGGATGGTAACGCTGGGTTTGAACAACTTAAATTGCAATATGGAGGGTAAAGTATAGGTTAATATTTGTGAGTATAAAAAATTGCAATATGGAGAGTAAAGTGTGGGTTGATTTTTAAACATCTTAGATAGCGATATGGAAGGTGAATACTAGGTTTATTTGTAAACATTTCAGAATACAATATGGAGAGTAAAGTAGGGGTTAGTTTCTATAGATCCTAAATTGCATATGGAAAGTAAAGTCTAGATTGATTTTTGAACATCATAGACCGCCATATGGAGATCAAAGTTTGTATTTATTTGTAGTATCACGATATGGATGGTAACGCTGGTTTTGAACACCTTAAATTGCAATATAGAGAGTGAAGAATAGCTTAGTATTCGTAAGTATCAAAAATTGCGATATGGAGGGTGAAGTATCGGTTAGTATTTGTAAGTATTAAAAATTGCGGTATGGAGGGTAAAGTATGGGTAAATTTTTAAACATCTTAGATCACGATATGGAGGGTGAAAACAGGGTTTATTTGTGAACCTTTCAGAATACAATATGGAGAGTAAAGTAGTGGTTAGTTCCTAAAGATCTTAAATTGCATATGGAGAGTAAAGTCTGGATTGATTTTTAAACATCATAGACCGCGATATAGAGAGGACAGTCTGTGTTTATTTGTTCTATCACGGTATGAAAGGTAAAGCTGGTTTTTAACACCTCAAATTGCAATATGGAGGGTGAAATATAGGTCAAAATTTGTAACTATCAAAAATCATGATATGGAGGGTAAAGTGTGAGTTCATTTTTAAATATCTTAGATTTCGATATGGAGGGTGTGGTCTGGGCTTAATTGTAAGCCGCGATATGGATGGTACGATTGGTTTTGATATTTCACCATCTTATCTTGCGATATGAGGAGTAAATACTGAGTTTCATTTTGTGAATGTCTTAGACTGTGTTATAAAGGTAAAGGCGATTTTAATTTGTAAACATCTTAGTCTACAATATGGAGAGTAAAGTCTGGGCTTATTTGTCAACATCTTAGATTGCAATATGGAGGGTAAAGTATGGGTTAATATTTCGGAAATAGAAATACCTTGGAATCTTATGATCCCCTTTGATTTTTCTTGAACTTTAAAATAATTAAAAATCCGTAGAAATAATTTTAAATGCCTTTCAAATGAAATACATTAAATTAATTTTTTTAATTCTTTTAGAAATCTGTTGAGATCCCTTGAAATTTCTAAAATCCCTTAAAGGTTTTCTAAAAAAAAGTTCAAATCCCTAGAAATCTTCAAAATCCCTTGAAAATCTTGAAGATTTGATAAAATCTTCTAAATCTCATAAAATTCCCTAAAATACCTTAAAATTCCTTGAATTATTTATAATAGCTAAAAAAAATTTAAAGTTCGGAAACCCGTAGAAATCCCTCAAAATAAAATTTAATTTATTTCGTAAAGTTTTTTAGCAATAACTTGAAATCCCCTGAAATCCATTCAAAATAAAATTAATTAATTTCCTAAAGGTCTCTAGAAATCGTTTGAAATCCCTTAAAATCCTTGGAGATCCACTAAAATCCTTTAAATTTTGTGAAATTCCTTAAAATATCTTAAAATGTCTTAAAATCTTTCGAATCGCTCGGACTCCCTTGAACTTAAATTCTCTAGAATTTATTTCGCTATAAATACCCTGAAATCTTCGGGACCCTACAAAATGCTTCGAAATCCCTTAAAATTTTTTAAATGACTTGAAATTCTTCCAAAAGCATCAAAATATATTTTTCTTTAAATTGTTTTATTTTTTGCATCAATTCATTTAATATCTTAACATTATTTATTTCTACACTGGTTCTTTAATGAAAATTTCTCTAGAATTGCGAAAAAGTTATGAGAGATTCATTACAAAAAAAAATCATCGTACGCCCATACGGCTAAGACCGCAATATGAAGGGTAAAGCCTGTTTTGGCGTGTGAAGAGTTTAGACCGCAATATGGAAGTAAAAGCTTGTTTTAATTTGTAAATATCTTAGACCGTTATTCAAAGGGTAAATAGTTGGTGTGTAAAGAGCTTAGACCGCGATATGGATGGTAAAGCCCTCGTTGGTGTGTAGACAGTTTAGACCGCGATATGGAAGGTGCTGCCAGTGGTAATTTGTAAACATCTTAGACCGTGATTCAAAGGGTAAATAGTTGGTGTGTAAACAGCTTAGACCGCGATATGGATGGTAAAGCCCTCGTTGGTATGTAGACAGTTCAGACCGCAATACTGATGTTGAAGCCTGTTTTAATTTGTAAACATCTTAGACCGTGATTTAAAGGGTAAATAGTTGGTGTGCAAACAGCTTAGACCGCGATATGGATGGTTAAGCCCTCGTTGGTGTGTAGACAGTTTAGACCGCGATATGGAAGGTGCCGCCAGTGGTAACTTCTAAACATCTTAGACCGTGAATTGGAGGGTAAATCCTACGTTGATGTGTAAAGAGCACAGACCGCAATATGGATGGTAAATCCCTTGTTGGTGTGTAGACAGTTTAGACCGCAATAGTGATGTTGAAGCCTGTTTTTATTTGTAAACACCTTAGCCTAGGTTGGTGCGTAAATAGCTGGAACCGCAACATGGAGAGTAAAGCCTTTTTATATTTGTAAACAGCATAGACCGCATTATGGATGATAAAGCCTGTGCAGATTTGTAAACATAGACCGCGATAAGGATGGTCAAACGTATGTTGGTGTGCAAACAGTTTAGACCGCAATATGAAAGGTAAAGCCTATGTTGTTGTATATCAGTTCAGACCGCAATATGGATCTTAAAGACTGTTTTAATTTGTAAACATCTTAGAACGTGATTTGGAGGGTAAAGTCTATGTTGGTGTGTTAACAACTTAGACCGCGATATGGATGGTAAATCCCTCGTTGGTGTTTAGACAGTTTAGATCGCAATACTGATGTTAAAGCCTGTTTTTGTAAACAACTTAGACCGCAATATGAAGGGTGAAGCCTGCTATACTTTGTAAACGTCAATGACCGTACTATGCGAGAAAAGCCTAGGATGGTGCGTAAATAGCTTAGACCGCAACATAGAGAGTGAAGCCTTTTTACATTTGTAAACATCATAGACCGCATTATAGATGGTAAAGCCTGTGCTGATTTTGCAACATAGACCGCGATAAGGATGGTAAAACGTATGTTGGTGTGCAAACAGCTTAGACCGCAACATGAAGGTTGGAGCCTATGTTGCTGTATAACAGTTTAGACTGCAATATGGATGCTGAAACTTGTTTTAATTTGTAAACAACGTGATTTAAAGGGTGAAGTCTATGCTGGTGTTTAAACAGCTTAGACCGCAATATGGAGGGCAAAGGCTGTTTTAAATTGTAAACGTCATAGACCGCGATATGGATGGTAAACCCTGTGCAGATTTGTAAACATCATAGACCGTCATAAGGAAAGTAAATCTTCTGTTGGTGTTTGAAAAGCTTAGACCGCGGTATGGAGTGTAAATTCTCTGTTAATTTTTTCAAAGTTTTGTGTTCACCTCTTCTTGTAAAGGCCCCTAGGTCGAGTTTAGGCTCGTAAAATCTTGGATAGTCTCCGGCTTCCATGCGTCGATACGCATTAAGTGTTTTTTACATCCTCCAGAGAAAAAGACTATCCAGACTACCTTTAACGCTTCTTGCTCCACTCATTAAATGTTATATACCGGGTCACTGCTCGTAACTTTATGTACCCGCGTATTGCTCATCATCGTTGGCTACTGGCCACTTAGGTTCGCTTCCGGCCTCGCTTTTATAACTTCTCGTCATTTACTCAAAACCATGTTAAAGTTGAGCGATCTACAAAGTTAAAGTTCAGGGTGTCTAGCGTTCTAGAAAATTCTTGAAAACCTGGACAAGTACTTGAATTTTGCTCATTTTCCTAGTATTTTTTATTCCATTAAAGAAAAAATAGGGGTTTTAAGCTTGTTTCCTTCTGAAAGAAAAAGAAAAAACAATAAGACGAAGTTTGAAAGTAGAAAAACATACCTTTTTAACAATAGATTGTTCTGGAAATCAGAGATAAGTCAGGGAATTTTACTGGTCGGGGATAGTCAGGGATTTTGAAAAAAATCTTGCAAAAGTTGGGAAATTTTTATATGAGGCACTTGAAATAAGTGTCAAGGATAATAAATTTGAAATTTTTCTATTTTAACTTGAAATTGTTTTAGTCAACAATTTTATAGAAAAGTCATCCTTTTTGTTTGAAATATCTATTATGACATTAGACGTTGATCATTAATCTTTTTTTAGTAGAAAATTAAATTATTTGAGTGGGTAAAAAAAATGTCTCTTTGTTGGAAATTCTTCATCTTACTTGCAAATTTATCTGGGTTGAAAGTTTAACTACTTTATTGAAAACTTTTTTTTTTACAGAATTAATTCTTTAAACTGAAAATGTAATTATTCGATTTTTCGCTAAAAATTGATTTTTTTAAATGAACAATTTCAGCTGCTAGGGTGAAAGTTGAACCACTTTGGTAAAAATTTTGTTTAAGGCTCATATTTTTGGTGGGACATTCGTTTTTTTTATTTAAAATTAATTTTTGACCCGAAAATCTGACTTTTTCATTTTTTGTTGAAAATTGATCGTTTTTAGTTAAAACTTTGTTTTTATTGGCAAGAAACTAATATTTTTGTTTGAAATTTTATCTTTTTTGGTTAAAACTGCAATTGTTGAAAATGCAAATGTTTTACGAAAAATTCGTCTTTTTGCTTGAAGTTTTAACAATTTTGATTTTTTTTCCGTGGCGGAAAAATCTGTATTTGTTGAAAATTGGTCTCTTTGGTTCCAAAATTTAACTTCTGGGTTGAAAGTTGAACTATTTTCTTAAAAATTCTTTTTTTTTTGTCAAGATTTTATAATTTTATAATTTTAAATGAAAATTCAACTCTTTGGTTGGAAATTGAATTATATTGTTGAAAATTCATCTTCTTGGTGGAAAATTAATACTTTAAGTTTGAAAATTAATATTTTAAGGTTGAAAATTGAACCGCTTTATAGAAAATTCATCTTCCGGGTTGAAAATTTGTATTTTTTGGTCAAAAGTTGACCAGCTTTGTTTGAAATTTATTCTCTTCGTTGCAGATTTTTAAAGTTTTTTAAATGAAAATTAATCATTTTTAGTTAAAGATTGAAATTTGGTTGAAATTTGGTTAAGGATTCATCTTTTCAGGTTGAAAATTCAACTTCTAGGTTAAAAATTCAACTATTTTGTTGAAAATTGAAATTTTAACCAAGTAGTTGAATTTGCAACTGAAAAAGATAAATTGTTAAACAAATAGTTAAATTTTTGACAAAAAAAATGAATTTTTCAGCAAAAAGATTAAATTTTAACAAATAACACGAATTTTCAACAAAATTATTGAATTGTAAAGCCAAAAGAACGAATTATTTACAAAATTTTGAATTTTCTACCGAAAAAATCTAATTTTTTAACCCAGAAGTATAATATTCTAAAAATGAAATTTCTAATTTTCAAATGAAGATGAATCTACAATCCACAAAATGTTTTTTTTTTAAGTAGTTAAACTTTGAACTAAGTAGCTGAATTTCTGACCAAGAAAGATGACTTTTTAACAAAATTGTTAATTTTTTGTTAAAACATGTACTTTGTGGAAAAAAAGGTACAAAATTTAACAAAAAAAGTACAGTTAAATACAAATAGCTATTTTTTTCTTGTAGAAAAGTACCAAAAAATTAACAATTACAATTAACACAAATAACAGTCACAATTTTAATTGTTCTATTTAACAAATTTCAAATATGTGAGTGAAATTATTGAATTTTGATGCATAAATAATAATTGAACAATTATCAATTTGGAAAAAAGTTGAGTTAGTTTAAGCGATATTTACATTTAATTAAAAACTGGAAAAGATTTTGAAAAATGGAAAAATAAATTCAGATTTTGGAAGATTTCGAAATAAAATTTGGAAGCTTTTTATGCATTTTGAAAGGTTTTAAATAATTATAAAATTTGTATCAAAATTCCTAGAAAAACTGACAATCATTTTTTTTGTATAAAAATTAATTATAAAAGAACTTTATTACTACTTCTGCAGGATTTCCAAAAAATTGTTGGAAAAATTCGAGTTCCAAGATAATAAAATTATTATTAGATTGCTGAAAAATTTTTGAGTGATTTTTTTTAAACAAATTTTTGAGAGAATATTCTTAAAGATTTAAAAACAAATTTCAATGTATAAATTAATGTTTTTAGCTTAAAATTGCCTAAAATTATATAATTTTGAAAATTTATAAATTTTGTTATTTATTCTTCAATTCATAGCATTGAAAATAATAGCGTGGATTGTTATATATATTTTTTAAATATTTTAACTTTACAATATATAAAAGTTAAAATTTGGCAGCAGTTTTTAGTTGAATTTCTAATAAAAATATATTAATTTTCTGCTAAATAGTTAAATTTTTAACCTATACAATATTAAATGTTGAAAATTTTAACCAAACATGGAATATCTAGATTTTCAGATAAAAAAACTGGACTTTTAAGAAAAAAAATTAATTTTCAACCAAGTTGTTAAATTTTCAATCAAAAAGATTAATTTTCAACCAAATAGTTAAATTTTTTAGCAAATTGTTGAATATTCAACTCTAATTATGAATTTTTAATAAAAGCAAATAATTTTTTTACAAACTAGTTCAATTCTAAATCAAATAATCGACTTTTCAACCAAAAAATTTTCAATTAAGTATATTAAATTTTTACGAAAGACGATTTTTCAACAATATGCATGATTTTTTAATAAAAAAGTTAAGCTTTCTACCTAATAAAAAATACATTTTTAACCAAGTAGTTAAATTTCTAACAAAAAATGGATTAGTTTAGTAGTCAGTTGTTGAAAATAGAACTACTTTATTAAAACTTTGCTTTTTGGGGTAAAATTTTTTGTTAACAAAAAATTTAAGTATTTTTTTTTTGGAAAATGAACTTTTTGTTGAAATTTCATATTTTTGGGTTGAAAATTAAACTTTTTTGTAGAAGATTCGTATTTTTATTGAAAATTAATTTTTTCGAATTCGTTTTTTTTGGCAGAAAATTAATCTTCTTGTTTGAAAATTCAACTATTCGGTTAAAAATGTATATATTTTGTTGATTAAATTTCTACCAAGAAAGATGAATTTTTAACCAAATAGTTAAATTTTCAACCAAATAATAGAATTTTTGACTAGACCAGATGAATTCCGAACCAAAAATATAATAGTAGCCACTTCAGTACAAAAAAAGAACTTTTATCCAAAAATAGAGTTGGATTTTCTTACTGGGTTGAAGTTCTAAATGTTTTTGAAAATTTTGGAAATCTTATTAAATATTCTTTTAAAATGATTTTTTCAAAAAAAAAATATATATTTTTATCTTTTTTTAGGAATTTCGATAAAAAAATTTGATTCATTAAAAACCTTTCAACATGCTTAAAATGTTTATAAATTTTGTGTTTGAAATCTTCAAAAATCTAAATTGTGTTTGAAATATTTTGAAATTTTTGGATGTTTCAAATTATTTTGGAATCGTTTTAAAGCTTCTAAATATATTTTTAATTTACTCGATTATTTTCCAAATTAATAATTGTTCCATTGTCACTTATTATTCAAAATTTTTCAAAAATCTTTTCAAATATTCTCTTAAACTAAATAGTAAAACACTTAACTAAAACCGAATAATTTTAACAAAACAGTTGCATTTTTATAAAAAAAGAATGTTAAAATGTCGACAAAAGAGATGAATTTTCAAACCAAAAAGTAAGTTAAAAAAAAAAATAGATAAATAAAAAATTATTGTCAAAAAAATAGTTACATTTTCAACCAAAGAGATAAATCCTTAACAAAAAACATTAATTTTCAATAAATTAGTTTAACTTTGAACCAAAAAAATACAATTTTGACTAAGTAGTTACAAATTCAACCATCAAGCCATAGTTGATATTTCTTCCAAAAAAATTTAATTTGAAATAAAAAACAGTGGAATTCAACCAAGAAACTCGAATTTTCTACCAAACAGTTGAATATTTAATCAAAACAGTTTAATTTTCAACCCAAAAAGACGAATTTTCAATGTAATAGTTAAATTTACAACTAAAAATGATAACTTTTTAATAAAGTTGTTGAATTTTCATCAAAACAATCAAATTTTCAACGAAATAGTGAATTTTCAGTTAACCAAATTAATTTTCAACAAAAAAAAAACATCAAATTTTCAACAAAAGGTTTGAATTTTCACCCAAGAAATAGTTTTCAGTCAAGGAAAAAAAATTCAACAAAATTGTTGAATTTTCAAAAAGGATTACTTTTTAACAGAATTTTCGCATTTCCATCAAAACCAATAAATTTTCAACCAACTTTTTAACCAAAAAAGATTAATTGTCAACAAAACATATAATAATACACTTTGCAACCAAAATTAATAAACTCAACGAAAAATATTTTGATTTTTTTTGTCTCTATTAATTCAGTTCATTTTCATTAATATAAATTGAAGAATTAATTTAAAAATTTATTTATTTTCAAAATTGTATAATTTCAATCGTTTTTTAAGCTCGAAACGTTAATTTATACATCAAAATTTGTTTTGAAATCTTTTTATATATTCTCTTAAAAATTTGTTTAAAAAAATCATTGAAAAAATTTTCAGGAATCTAATTATTATTATTATCTTGGTACTCAAATTTTTCCTACAATTTTTAGAAATTCTTGCAAGAATAAAAAAATTGCGCTTAAATCTTCTAGATTCTTTATTGAAAATTTCGGGAATCTTTTGAAATATTTTTTTAAAATCAATGTAAAAAAAATCATTTTTGATTTTTCTAGGAATTTCGATACATTTTCTTTTTTTTTTTTGAAATCTTTCAAAATGCTTTTAAGCTTCTACATTTTTGGATCGAAATTTTCAAAAATCTACATTTCGTTTTAAATGTTTTGAAATCTTTTCAAGTATTAAATTATTTTGGAATCTTTTGAAAACTTCCAAATATATCTTCAACTTCCTCGATTTTTTTCCAAATTAATAATTATTCAATTGTTATTAATTAATCAAAATTTTTTTAAATATCAAAAATCATTTCAAATCTTCTCAGCGATCATAAGATTTTTTATTTTCTTAGAAAGCTTTAGAATTTAATATCGTAATCTTCAAAATTTTTGATTTTTAAAAAGTTTGATATTTCCAACAATTGATATAATTTATTAAAATCCATCACTTTTATTATTAATGCAACAGTGATGACTGTGTAAAAATAAACTTATGCACATTTTTAAATTTAGGGTTTTTTAAAATTAAAAGTTATTTCCCTGTCTGAAATAATTTACATAAAATAATTTTGAAAAATAAATGAATTTCCAACCAAACGCTTGAATTTTCAACTAAAAAATATCCGTTTTCAACTAAAAATGAAATAGGTCAATTTTCAGTTAACAATCATTAATTTTCAACCAAAAATAAAACGAATTTTCCACTAAATAGTTAAATTTTCAACCGAAACCGAAGAGAACAATCTTCAACCAAAAACTAAAATTCCAAACTCAAAATGTAATAGTAGAAATTTTGACAAACAAAAAAAGTTTCAACTATAAACAGTTGGATTTTCTTATTGAGTTCTAAAATAAGAATTCTTTAAAAAAGGAGAAAAGAGTTTATGGACGACCCCTCATCTGTTAAGATAAAGTGCCATCTGACTTATTATAGGTATTATATATATATAATAATTATTCTCATACTAGTATAAAATAGTTTAAACAAATTATTCATTGTTCGATTAACAATTACATAAAATTTAATTTACATTTCGTCTTTAAAATAGGATGGGGGTCAGCTTTAGTGTCACAGGACATTTAGAGGGGTGGTACACCAAAATGTCACTAATTGTCCGGTGGATGACAGCTGCCAAATAGAACTTTTTCCCAGCAATAGAACTCCAACCGAAAGTTTTTATGTCTCGTCGATCATTGGCTTCTATATATTATATATATATATATATAATTCCTAGTCCACGATGCATCAATTTGTGAATGCACCCCAGATAATTTCCTAGTGGAGCAGAAAAAAAATAAAAAATAAGGGGAAGGGAAAAATTCGATGTGCTTGCTTAAAATGCAGTTGCTTAAGCCACTTAAATTCAGCAGTAAGAACTTGGCAAGACTATCGAACCATACTTTTCCTTCCAGATCCGGCAATTTCGATGTTCAACCCCGGGGAAAAAATTTTTACAAGAAAATACATTTCTATAACTGTAATTTTTTGTTAAAATATGCACTTTTTATAAAAAAAGGAAAATTTAACAACAAATTACAGTTAAATACAAATAGCTAAATTTTTTTTGTATTTTCTTGTAGAAAAGTAAAAAAAGTAACTATAAAGTACAAGTTTCTACAACTTAAAAATTGGTGTAACTTTTTACTAATATTTTTTTTTACTTTGTTATAAAAATCTACAAGGTATTATAGAAAACTACAATTTTAATTTTTCTAGTTGACAAATTTTTCATATGTAAGTGAAAATATTGAATTTTGATGCATGAATAACAGTTAAACAATTATCAATTTGGAAAAACATTCAGTTAGTTGGACGGATATTTACAAGTTTTGACAAGATTAAAAATTAGTTCGAAACTGGAAAAGATTTTGAAAAATAAATTCAGATTTTTGTAGATTTCGAAATCAAATTTTGAAGGTTGTTAAGGATATTTTAAGATTTTAAGAAAATAAAAAGAATTCTTAAGTTTGCTCGGAAAATTTGAAATGATTGTTTATTTCGAAAAATTAATTTTAAGAGAATATTTTTAAAGAATGAAAATTTTTTGAATAATAAGTGACAATGGAACAATTATTAATTTTCAAAATAATCGAGCAAGTTGAAAATATATTTAGAAGCTTTGAAAAGATTCCAAAATAATTTAAAACATCAACAAATTTCAAAATATTTAAAACACAATGTAGATTTTTGAAGATTTCGAACACAAAATTTTGAAGATTGCGATATTAAATTTTAAAGCTTTTTGAGAAAATAACAAAAAAATTTATGATCGCTGAGAAGATTTGAAATTATTTTTATATATGAAAAAATTCTGAGTAATTAATAACAATTGAATAATTAATAATTTGGAAAAAATTTATATATATATTTGATATATTTGGAAGTCTTCAAAAGATTCCAAAATAATTTAAAACTTGAAAAGATTTCAAAAAAACTTGAAACACAATGCAGATTTTTGAAGATTTCAAAGATTTCATTTAGAAGCTTAAAATCATTTTAAAAGGTTTCAAAATAATAAAAAATATATATCAAAATTCCTAGAAAAATTAAAAATGATTCTTTTTAAATTGATTTTAAAAGAATATTTAAAAAGATTTACAAATTTTTCAAAAAAGAATCTAAAAGAATTTAGGGCAATTTTTTTAATCTTTCGAGAATTTCTAAAAATTGTAGGAAAAGTTTGAGTTCCAAGATAATAATAATAATTAGATTCCTGAAAAATTTTTCAGTGGTTTTTTTAAAACAAATTTTTGAGAGAATATTTAAAAAGATTCCAAAAAAATTATTAGAAATATCAAACTTTTTAAAAATCAAAAATTTGGAAGATTACGATCATAAATTTTAAAGATTTTTGGGAGAAAAAAAATCTTATGATCGCTGAGAAGATTTGAAATGATTTTTTATATTTAAAAAAATTTTGATCAATTAATAACAATTGAATAATTATTAATTTGGAAAAAATTCGAGGAATTTTAAGATATATTTGGAAGTTTTCAAAAGATTCCAAAATAATTTAAAACTTGAAAAGATTTCGAAACATTTAAAACTAAATGTTTCGCAAGAATTTCTAAAAATTGTAGGAATAATTTGAGTTCCAAAATAATAATAATTAGATTCCTGGAAATTTTTCAAATGATTTTTTTAAACAAATTTTCAAGAGAATATTTAAAAATATTTCAAAACAGATTATGATCTATAAAATAATGTTTCTAGCTTAAAATTGATTAAAATTATATAATTTGACAAATTTTTTAATTTTTAAATTAATTCTTCAATTTATAGTAATTAAAATGATAGCATTGGTTGCAATTTATTGCATTTATGTGTAGATTTTTGTAAAAATGGTCCGAAATAAAAAATTACAGTGGAAAACTAACTTTATTTTCTCAACAAAATTTGCAGTTTTCTAACCTTTTATTTTTTAAGTAATAAAAATGAACTTTAATGTTCATTTAAATTATTATTCTTAAGTTTATAAATTAATACATATTTTATTTGTTTATCGCAGGCTTCACAGTCTTTCCCCTATTCGCCTCTTTCCCCATTTTGACTTTTTTTTTTCATTTAAATGCAAACTGAATTAATAGGAACAAAAAAAAAATCAAAATATTTTTCGCTGAGCTTATTTTTTTTTAGTAGCAAAGAGTACTATTATAGTTTTTGTTGACAATTAATCTTTTTTGGTTCAAAAATTGGTTGAAAATTTTATTGTTTTGATGGAAATGCAAAAATTCTGTTAAAAAGGTCATCCCTTTCGAAAATTCAAACTTTTTGTTGAATTTTTGTTTTGTTTTTTGTTTGAAAATTAATTTGTTCAAATTTTTATTTTACTATTTTGTAGAAAATTTGATTTTTTAATGAAAATTCAACAACTTTATTAAAAAGTTATCATTTTTAGTTGTAAATTAAACTATTACATTGAAAATTCGTCATTTTGGATTGAAAATTCAACTGTTTTGGTTAAAGCTTCAACTATTTGGTAGAAAGTTCGAGATTTTTGGTTGAATTCAAGTTCTTTATTTCAAATTAAATTTTTTTGGAAGAAATATCAACTATTACATTTTTTATTGAAAATTATTATTTTTTAATCGAGTAAGTTTAAAATGTATTTAGAAGCTTTGAAACGATTCCAAAATAATTTAAAACATCCAACAATTTCAAAATATTAAAAAAAAACACAATGTAGATTTTTGAAGATTTGGAACACAAAATTTAGAAGCTTTTTAAACATTTTGAAAGGTTTTGAATAAATCAAAAATTTGTATCAAAATTCCTTAAAAAAAAAACAACAATAATTTTGTTTTGTTTTGAAAACTGCATTTTAAAAGAATATTTAATAAGATTTCCAAAATTTTCAAAGACATGTATACATTAACACAAATTTTATTTGTTTATCGCAGGCCTCACAGTATTTCTCCTATTCGCCTCTTTTCCCCTTTTTGACATTTTTCATTTAAATGCAAAAAATTCATAAATGCAAAATTCAAAATATTTTTCGCTGAGCTTATTCTTTTTAGTTGCAAAGTATACTGTTATAATTCTTGTTGACAATGAATCTTTTTTGATTAAAAAATTGATTGTAAATTGAGTTGTTTTTATGAAAATGCAACAATTCTGTTGAAAAATCATTCTTTTTGGTTTAAAATTGAAATGTTTTGTTGAAAATTCAACTGTTTGGTTGACATTTTTCTATTCTTTCTTGACTGCAGAATGTTTTGTGCCTAAAAATCCAACTCTTTTGTTGGAAATTAAATCTGTTTGAGTAAAAGTTTGATCTTTTTTGTTTAAAAATGCAACTTTCCGCTTCAAAATTAATTTTTGATTCATATTTAACTATTTTGTTAAAAAAACATTTTTTTTTCTCAAAAATTCCATTGTTTCGTTAAAAAATTTTCTTTTTACATAGAAAATTCAACATTTTTGGTAGAAAAGTTCTTGGTTGAAGGTTCACATTAATATTCGTTAAAAAAAATTATTTCTCAGAGAAAATTGAATTGAATTCAAAAATAATTTTAAACTTGAAAATTTTCCAAAAAATTTGAAACAAAATATAGATTTTCGAAGACTTTGAACAAAAAATTTAGTAGCTTTTCAAGAATTTTGAGAGGTTTCAAGAACAGAAAGAAACTTTTCTTAAGATTTCAGGGTGAAAATCAGTATATATTCATTTAAAAAAATATAATTTTTAAAGAAAAATATACAAGATTGCAAAACACTTCATAAGAATTCTAAAAATGTCGACAAACAAAAATTGGAAGATTTTAAGGGAATTTTGAAGAATGTAGCAATCAATACTAATTTGAAATTTAAACGGATTTTTAAAAAATTTAAAACAAAATGTAGATTTTTGAAGATTATGAACAAAAAATTTCGAAGCTTCTTAAGAATTTTGAAAGATTTGAAGAGAGTAAAACATTTTTCAAGTTTCCTAGAACAAAAAAATCGGGTACGTTTTAAGGCGAAAAATTAGAATAATTTTAAAAGATATTTAGAAGTTTTAAAACGATCAGAAGATAATCTAAAATTTGAATAGCTTTAAAAAAATTTTAAATTAAATTTAACTTTTGAAGATTTCGAAAACCTTTTAAGAATTTTAAGAGGTTTGGAGAAAAAAAACTTTTCTTAAGATTTCTGGGTAAATCTTAAATGATTTTTTATTATGAAAAATTAATTTTAAGAGAATATCAGAAAACAATTTTAAACATCATAAAAGATTTCCAAAATTGAATCTTATAAGGTAATTTTTCAGAATTGAAAAAAATTGAAAAAAAAATAAGTTTTTGAAAAATTCGAAAAAAAGTTAGAAGCTTTTTAATAAGTTTGGGAGGTTTCAAGAAAATAACAAACTTTTCCTAAACTTAATGGAAAATTTTTAATGACGATTTATTTTGAAAAATTAATTTCAAAAGATTTCAAAAGATTTCAATAGATTTTTTAAAATCTTGAAAGAAATCTTGAAAATTTTAAGACATTTTTTTTAATTTCCAAAGACTTTTCAAAATTCTGGGAATAATTTAAGTCCGTTGAAAAACTGTTTGAAAATTCGTCTAATTATTAACCTTTTGTTGAAAATTTGTTTTTTTTTCGGTTGAAAATTAATTTTTTAAACTGAAAATCCAACTATTTCGTTTAAAATTTGATTTTGTTCATGACAATTCAACAACTTTATTAAAAAGTTATCATTTTTAGTTGAAAATTTAACGGCTTGGTTGAATTTGTAACTACTTCGTCAAAAATTTATTTTTCTGGTTGAAGATCATTTTAGTTAAAAATGTATCTCTTTTATTAAAAATTTAACTATTGTGTTGAAAATTCCTTTTTTTTTTGGTTCAAGATTCATGATTTTAATTGAAAATTTATCTCTATTTTGATCTCTAATTGATCAACTATTACATTTTTGGTTGAAAATTTACCCTGTTTTTGGTTGAAAATTCAACTACTTAGTTGAAAGTTAAACTAATTTATTGAAAATGAATGTTTTTCGTTAAATATTTATCTCTTTGGTTGAAAATGTAACTATTTTGTGGAAATTTCGTCTTTTTGGTTTGAAAATTCATCTCTTTTGTCAAAATTTTACCATTTGTTTGGAAAAAAATGCAACTGCTTCGTTAAAATTATTCGGTTTTGGTTTAGAATTTTACTATTTTGTTAAAAAGTTGTTCTGTTTTTTGTTCAAAATTAATTTTTTCAACAGAAAATTTAACTATTCGATTTTTGGTTGTAAAATAATATTTTTTATTTGAAAATTCATAATTTTATCAATTTTCTTAATAAAAATAAAAAAGATATGATATTTCTAAATTCTGTAACTGTCTATTCTGTAAATGAACACTCTTAGAAATATTTTGAAATTTCCGAAGTTATAACCTTACAAAAGTAACGGAAAATTTTATGAAATTTCCTATACGTTTACGTAACCGTATCTTAAATTTAAGAAATTTGTAAATGAATTTTCCGACAATTTTCATAAAATTACAAAATTGTAACAACATTTTTGTAAATTTAACTCAAATCACGAAAAAATGTTTTTTGTTTACAAGTTTCGGAATTTTCAGATAAAATGTATCAAAATGTTCCGTAATTGTAACTGAAAATTGCGAAATTTGTAACTTTTCCTAAAATTATCTTAATTTTACGAAACTTGCAGCTTAATTTTTGCAAATTTACTATAGTTTTCCGAAAAAGAAAAATCCCAAATGTTGAAAAATACCAAAAGAAAAAATTTACGAAAAATAAAAATTTCCGAAATTTTAATTTAAAAACAAAAGTAAAATTACCTAAAATGTTCATTAACGGAATTAAAATATTCCGGAAATAAAAGTTAACGAAACTGGAAAAAATTCAGGAAAATCCGAAAAAAATTATATTTAATATTTTTATTGGTTAAAATAGGACAAAATATAACATAACGCATTATTCTAACAGAGAAAAAATATTAAATAAAATTTTTTTTTGAGAATTTAAAATTTCGGTAATGAGAAAATTGGAAAAATTCCTAATTTCGTAAAGTTGAAATTTCGGGATTTTGGAAACTCCGGTTTCAATATTCTGTACTTTTTAAATTTTTCTAGATTGAATCACTTAAATTTGCGAAACTTATAACTTAATTTTCCCACAGTGTTTATTATTTAATTTTGAAAATTGTCTTATTTCGTAAAGTTGAAATTTCGGGATTTTGGAAACCCTGGTTTCAAAGTTTCGAAAATTTTAAATTTCTTAATTTTTCTAGTTTTGTTAAATAAATTAACGAAGCTTGTAACTTAAATTCCCCAAAACCACCACTTTTCGATATCTATCATCGAAATGACTTAATATAGCCGAAAAATCGCAAGTATTGAAATATACCTACAATATAATTACCGAAACATAAAAGTTGCGAAAAATGAAAATTTTCGACATTTTAAATATATAAAAAAAAAAGAAACTGCCAAAAATGTTTATTCACGGAATTAAATTATTCCGAAAGTAAAAGTCAGTGGAACTAGAAAAATTCAGAAATGTTAAATTGACGAAGGTACTGAATTCACGAAATTCAAAATTACTTAAGTTTCAAGATCTCGAAAAAAATTATATTCAATATTTTGATTGACGAGTGTGCGAGCCTTCAGACAAGTGCGTGCGAGCCTTCAGACAAGTGTGTGCGAGCCTTCAGACGAGTGTGCGAGCCCTCAGACGAGTGTACGAGCCTTCAGACTAGTGTGCGAGCCTTCAGACGAGTGTGCGAGCAGAAGACGAGTATACGAGCCGAATACGAGTGTGCGAGCCTTCAGACTAGTGTGCGAGCCTTCAGACGAGTGTGCGAGCCTTCAGACGAGTGTGCGAGCCTTCAGACGAGTGTGCGAGCCCTCAGATGAGTGTGCGAGCCTTCAGACGAGAGTGCGAGCCTTCAGACGAGAGTGCGAGCGGAAGACGAGTAAACGAGTCGAAGACGAGTGTACGAGCCGAAAACGAGTTCATCTTGAATTCGAAAATGTGTTTTTTTTATTATCGTCTATAAACAACAATAAAAATTTCATCGCTGGCATCAACAAGAATTTAATATTATTTTTAACGGGACAAAGCATTGATAAACTGAAAGTACCCCTACCCATAATTTCTGCATGAAAAAAAGCCAACCCAACCCGCAATTTTCCATGACGGAGTCCTGAAAGAGAAATGAGTGAGAACAAGCAGCCAAGCGGAGTAAAAAAAGGATCGTTGAAAATATCTCAGGGTTTCCTGTTGGCTTTTAAGGGTGGCTTAGTTCAACGTGAACACAAGGGTGTCGTTACACGGGTCGCATTCCCTCGAAATGAAGCAAATCAGCATGGCATAAAGTCCAGAACATTAAGAGCACTTTTCTTGGAAATGGAAAAATATAAGGCAGGGAAAGAAAAGCATAAAGTCACATTTTTATCGTGTATTCAATCATTTTGATCAATTCCAACTTTTTTTTTTGTAGAAAAGAATAATGCTCATTCATATAGAAAAAGCTTCAATTTAAAAAAAAAAATAATAATTGAGATAATGATTGTTTCTTTTTGTTTGAAATATCATCAATTCGATTATCAAATTAAAGCAAATCAAATAAAATTGATTTTAAATGAAAATTGAAAAAGATTTATAAAATTAAAAAAAAAGAATCTGGAATTTTTTTAACTTTGCAGGATTTTAAAAACATTTTAGGAAAAATTCGAATCATTTTAAAATATTTTCAAAAAGTTTAGAAGTTTTTAATAGATTTAAAAATAATTTGAAATTCGACAAGATTTCAACAAATTTTAAACAAAATCGAGAATGAAAGAATGTAGAGGATCACATTATTATTCATTAAAAAATATATTTTTCAGAGAAAATTGAAAAACATTACAAAAAATTTCAAATGATTTGTTAAAATTTCGAAAAAAATGTAGATTTTGAAAAAAAATTAGATAAAAATACAGTAAGTTTAAGATATATTTAGAAGTTTTAAGAACATTCAAAAATAATTTTGAACTTGAAAATATTTTTTTTAATTTTTAACAAAATGTAGATTTTTTAAGATTTCGAACCAAAAATTTAGAAGCTTTTTAAGAATTTTGAAAGATTTCAAGAAAATAAACATATTGTTTTAAGATTCCTGAGAAAATTTCAAATGATATTTTATTTACAAAAATATAATTTTCAGTGAAAATTGGTAAAGCTTTGAAAACATTTCACAAGATTTCCAAAAATGTCGAAAAAAAATGTGGAAGATTTTGAGGCAATTTGGCAGAATGTAGTAGAATTTTAACAAAATTTTGGACAAAATTTGAATAATTTTGAAAGATATTCAGACTTTTTGATAAGATTCAATGACGGTTAAAGTTTTTAAAAGATATTTAGAATTTGAAAAGTTTTCAAAATATTCAAAACAAAATGTAAGTTTTTGAAAAATTAATTTCAAAAGATTTCAAATCTTTTCAAGAATTTTAAAAGCTTTGAAGAAAAAAAAACTTTTCTCAAGATTTCTGGGTTAATTTTAAATGATTTTTTATTATGAAAAATTAATTTCAAGAGAATGTTTAAAAGATTTTGAATCATTTTAAAAGATTTCAAAAATTGAATATTATAAGGTAATTTTTCCGAATTTAGCAAAATTTAAAAAAATAGGATAAATTCGAATCATTTCAAAAGGTATTTAGAATTTGAAGAGATTTCAAAAAATTCAAAACAGAATGTAAGTTTTTGAAGAATTTGAAAAAAAAATTTCGAAGCTTTTCAAGAATTTTTAGAGGTTTCAAGAAAATCAAAAACTTTTCTTAAGATTTCTGGAAACATTTTTATTGACGTTTTATTTTGAAAAATTAATTTCAAAAGATTTCAAATCGTTTTAAGAATTTCAAAAGCTTTGAAGAAAAAAAAAACTTTTCTTAAGATTTCTGGGTAAATTTTAAATTATTTTTTATTATGAAAAATTAATTTCAAGAGAATATTTAAAAAGATTTTACATCATTTTAAAAGATTTCATAAATTGAATATTATAAGGTAACTTTTCAGAATTTAGCAAAATTAAAAAAAAATAGGATAAATTTGAATCATTTCAAAAGATATTTAGAATTTGAAAAGATTTCAACAAAACTTCAATTGATTTTTTAAAATCTCGAAAGAAATCTTGAAAATTTAAGGAAATTTTTTTTTCCAATTTTTTAAGATTTTTCAAAATTTTGGAAATAATTTAAGTCTGTTGAAAAGATGTTTGAAAATTCATCTCCTTAGGTGGAAATTTAATCTTTTTTTTATTAAAATTGCAACTATTTGGTTGAAAATTAATCTGTTTTGGTTGAGAATTCAACTATTTTGGTGAAAGTTAATTTTTTTAATGAATTTCATTTTTTTAATTTAAAATCAAAAATTTTTAGTTGAAATATCGGTTATTACATTTTTTTGTAGAGAATTTATATTTTGTTGTTGAAAAATCCATTCCTTGGGTAAAAGTTGAACTATTTTGTTAAAAATTCATTTCTTCGATTGAAAATGTAAGTATTTTGTTGAAAATTCATGAATATTGTTGAAAATTTGTCTTTATTGGTATAAAAGTAATCTTCATGGTAGAAAATTCATCGTTTCAATTGAAAATTTATTTAATTGCTTAAAAGTTAAACTATTTTTTTTAATTCATTTTTTTTAATAATGATTTATAATTTGAGTTGAAAATTCATGTCTTTGGTTGAAAGTGTAACAATTTCGTTGAAAATTCGTCTTTTGTGAACAAAATAAACAAATAAACCAAAAAAATAAATAATCGAAATTTTTATTTCACTCATCTCTCTCATTTTCTGCACAACTTCATTCAGAGTCTGAATTTGACCCAGATCCGAATAAAATTGGTTAATATTAAAACGCAAAAGTGGATCTCAAAATAGAAGCTCTCTATATTCCAATTTCCCTAAAAATTGAGTTATCATCCTGTGATGAGCTAGAAACTGGAATTTGAAAGTCGATCTTGAATTATAATAAAATCTAGTGTAAAAAATTAATTTGAAAATAATTTTAAACTAATTTTGATTTAAAAAAAAAAAAATTAATAGCAAACCAGGTATTTAAAAATTTTATATAAAGGCTAAAACAAGGGAAGAGTTAGAATCTAGGCAGCGAGCGAGGTCATTTTTTTTTTCTTTTTTTCAAAAGGCTGCTTTTAACGAGCAAACATGTAGTCTCCAACTGCAATTACGTACAGATACAAAGTTTTTCGTTAATTAGCGAGACAATGAGCTCACATAAATTATTTATTATCGGACCTCAAGTTGACTGCATCGCAAATTCTGAATGAAAATTGCCTTTTTAGGCGTCTATCAAGCGGGAAACATGATTACTGTTTTGTTGAGTGATTGAATCCTGGCCAACAAATCGATAATGTGTTGCTCGCTAGTATGGTGACACGAAACATTATATGCACTTTCAGTGAAGATAAATAGCAAAACAAATAATTGATGATCAATTTTCCCTTTTTGGTATTGCTCCGACCCAGTTCGCTGATCAATCCCTCTAGCAATCACCCCAGGCGAAGAGCTTCACAAAGTCACCATACAAAGCTCTCCAGGTGGGTCCATTAGTCTCCCAATAATATTGAAGTATGTGTAGGTATACAACAAAATATACAACAAAATAGTTGAATTTTCAAATAGAAAAATTAAGTTTCTACCAAAAGTACCTTAAACGAAAGAGTTGAGCTCTCAAGCTAACAATTCTATTTTTGTTAATAAAAGTTGACTTTTCAACTCAATAAGATGAATTTTCAATAAAGAATTCAATTTTAAACAAAGAATTCAATTTTCAACAAAAATTAGAAATCTTCAACCAATAAGAGTAATTTTTAACCAGTTTAATGAATTTAGAACCAAAAAGATTCATTTTCTACCATGATTATTAATTTTCCACCAAAATAGACCATTTTTAACGAGGTAACTAACAATTTCAAACAAAGACATGAATTTTCAACTAAAATTATAAATCTTCAATAAAAAAATTATTTAAAAAAAAAAGTAGTTTGACTTTTGAACAGTTAAATAAATTTTCAACTGGAATGATGAATTTTCTACCAAGAAGATTTATTTCCGACCAATAAAGACAAATTTTCAACAATATTCATGAATTTTCAACAAAATAGATACATTTTCAATCAACAAAATTAATTTTTGATTAAAATGACGAATCTTTAACCAAATAAGTGAATTCTTAACAAAATAGTTCAACTTTTACCCAATAGTTGAATCCTCATAAAAACAGATTAATTTTTAACCAAACAGTTGCAATTTGAAGAAAAAAAGATTAAATTTCCACTAGAAGAGACAAATTTTCAAACATGTTTTCAACGAACTTGAATTATTCCCAAAATTTTGAAAAATCTTTCGAAATTAAAAAAAAGTCTTACATTTTCAAAATTTGTTTCGAGATTTAAAAAAATCTATTGAATATTTTTTGAAATAAATTGAAATTAATTTTTCGAAATAAAACGTCATTTCCATGATTTTTAAGAAAATTTTTTTATTTTATTGAAAACTCTCATAATTCTTAAAAAGCTTCTAACTTTTTTTCCAATTCTTCAAAAATCTATTTTTTTTTAATTCATATAAATTCCGAAAAATTACCTTATAAGATTCAATCTTGGAAATCTTTTATAATGTTGTAAATTTTGTTTAAATATTCTCTTTAAATTAATTTTTCATTATGAAAAATCATTTAAAATTCACTCAGAAATCTTAAGAAAAGTTTTTTTTTCTTCAAACCTCATTATATTCTTAAGAAGTTTCGAAATATTCAAAAGTTAAATTTAATTTTTTATTTTTTCAAATCTTTTCAAATTTTAAATTATCTTTGAGTCTTTTCCAAACTTCTAAATATCTTTTAAAATTATTCGAATTTTTCCTAATTTTACTTTAATTCTGCTAAATTTTACAAAATCGTCTTAAAACGTTCCGGATTTTTTGTTGACATTTTTAGAAACCTTATAAAATGTTTTGAAATATTTTTAAATTTTTTTTTAAATATATTTTTCAACTAAAATTATCAATTAAAATTTGTGTGGTAACTTGAAAATTTTTTTACTCTCTACAAACCTTTCAAAATTCTCAAAAAGCTTCGAAATTTTTTGTTCGTAATCTTCAAAAATTTACATTTTGTTTTCAATTTTTTGAAATCTGTTCAAATTTTAAATTATCTTTGAGTCTTTTCCAATCTTCTAAATATCTTTTGAAATTATTCGAATTTTTCCCAAAATTTTCATAAAATTTTGCTACATTCTGCAAAATTCCCTTAAAATCTTCCACATTTTTTCTCGACATTTTTAGAAATCTTATGAAATGTTTTGAAATCTTGTTCAATTTTTTTTTCAATTATATTCTTTTAAATAAATATATACTAATTTTTATCCTGATATCTTAAGAAATGTTTATTTCTTTTCTTGAAACCCTAAAAAATCTTTTATTTTTTTTTCCCCCATGTCTTCGAAAATCTATATTTTGTTTAAAATTTTTTGGATTACTTTCAAGCTTAAAATTATTTTTGAATTCAATTCAATTTTCTTTGGAAAATAATTTTTTTTTAACGAATATTAATGTGAATTTTTCACCGGAAAAAAGAGGAATTTTTTAGACTAGAGTTGAATTTTCAACCAAGAAAGCTGAATCTTCAAACAAGACTTTTCTAACAAAAATGTTGAATTTTCAATCCAGAAAACGAAATTTCTATTCAAGAAGAAAAATTTCTATCAAAACAATAAACATTTTTCAGAAAAAGATGACTTCAACAAAACAGTTAAATATAAATAAAAAATTAATTTTCAACCGGAAAGTTGAATTTTCAACCAAAAAGGATTACTTTTTAACAAAATAGTCGAATTTTTAACAAAATATTTAAATTTTCAATGAAGAAGTTGAATTTTCAAGCAAAAAATATTAATTCTTAACAAAAAATAAGATATTTGATATTTCGACCAAAAAAAGATTGTAATTTAAAATCAAAAACAGTAGAATTTAACCCGAAAATATCCATTCTCAAGAAAAAATATAATAGTTGACGTTATAACCAAAAAATATTTTAATTTTAAATTTTAAAAAGTTGAATTCGACCAAAAAGGCAAATTTTCTAAAAAGCATAACAAAATTTTAACTGGAAATATGAATTTTCAACCAAAAAGTTAATTTTCAACCAAAATATTAGAATTTTCTATCCGAACAAATAAATTTTCAACAAAAGGCTTGGATTTTCGGTCAAAAAACATTTTGTAGTAAAAAAAAATGTCAACCGAAATGTTGAATTTTCAACAACAACAAAAAATAATTTTCAACCAAATAGTTGAATTTTCAACCAAACATTTAAATCTTTATCCAAAAAAGATGACTTTTCAACAAAATTTTGCATTTTTATCAAAATAATTTAAGTTTAAACAAAGAAGTTGAATTTTCAATCAAAAAGGATTAATTCTCTACAAAAAATAAAAAAGTTAATATTTCAACTAAAAAAGATTGTAATTTTTAATTAAAAAAAAAACAGTCGAATTTAACCCGAAATGGTCAATTCTCAACGAAAAATGTAATATTTGACATTTCAATCAAAAATATTTTTATTTTCAATAAAAAACAGTAGAATTTAACCTGAAAAGATCCATTCTCAACAAAAAATATAATGGTTGATATTTTAACCCAAAAGGATTTGAATTTTAAATTTAAAAAAGTTGAATTCATCCAAAAAGGCCAACATAATAGAATTTTCTATCCAAAAAGGAAAATTCTCAATCATCAAAATCGCAAGCCCAGGGGCAAGGGTTAATGCTGCCCGATAAGAAAAAAATATAAAATTTATTTTTTTATAAAACGAACCAAAAGGGATTTCTCAGCCGACAGGGCGAGAGGCGGTTGCGACTGTCGCCTCGGAAGGGCCGCAGTGCGCAAGTACTCATTTGAGTATATTGCGCAATATTATGCATCTCAACTGGAAACGGTTCAGGCGGCCCTGACTGTTTACGTTTCGAGGGTACCGATTTAGTAACAAGGCCAGTGCGAGGCAATCCCCGAAACTGTTATTATATGGGACTTTGAGTGTTCTGGTAAAAATGATATATATGTTTGGTGACTGTGCAGTGCCTTCTTCGTTTTCGATTTAGAATATTTATATAGTGAATATACGATGCGAATATTTTCTGTGAAAATGTGAATATTGTGAGTGGAATGGGTACTTTTCATGCTCGAAGGGAGAAATCTATCGGACGTATCGATAAGAATATCAAATAAAAGAAGCTATAAGAAATATACGATAGGAGTTCTTATATGGATGTACATTTTTTAAAGAAACTCTTTCCGGGGCAATTTTCATTCTTATTTTTCGACCGTTGCATGTCATTTTCGGAAAAATTTTTTTAATTTTTCATAAATTATCAACGGAAAATTTTGGACTTGTTTTTCTAAAGATTTTTTATCTGTGTATCTGTTGGTCTTACAAAAAGTATCCTCAAGCGAACTGACACAGAAAAGTTTTAATTTCAAGAAATTTAATAATGGAAAAATTTTACATGTTTAATTGTTTATTTAAAAACAATTTTTAATTATTGTCTCCTAACTTGAAGCAGATCATTGTTTTTTTTTATAATATTTAAAGCCTTCCTCAGTTCACATTAAAACATAAGAGTTATGTTTTTTATATTCGAAAAAAAATTTCAAAGTAATAATACTGACCAATAATAATAATATGAATAAATAATAATAAATAACGTTGTTCTCGAAAATAAGAAACAACGCAACTTTAATGTTTTAATATCAGGATAAGAAGGATTTCAATATTATTATTTTTAAAAATCCAAAAAATCGATGATCTCATTGAGGTTGAAAAACTGTAATTAACAATTATTTTTTTTTAATAATTAGAAAATTTGTCCATTTTTGTTAATTTGATCAAAACTCAATCGTTTCTGCGTAAGGTTGTATACAAAAATTTTTATAAGACCAATAGAGATCGAGATAAAAAATATTAAAAATACAGGTCCTAAATATGTAATTATTAATGACTTTCAACAAATTCTTTAAATTTTTAAACTTTTTTAATTGATACGAACCTAAATTTAAGTATTTCAGAATTTTAAGCACTCTAAACAGTTCAAATTTTGAATTGTTCAATTTTTTAAGTTTCGAGGTTTAAACGTTTAATTTGCAACATTTGCAAATTTTTTAATATTCAGTTTTGATTGCCTGATTTGAAAATATTTAAAACAAATTTTAAATGTTATTGATTAAAGAGATGGAAACATTGTTTTTTTTTTTGAGTGACGAATTTGCTAAATTTTTTAATTTTTTGAATAGGTTCAATCAAACAGTTTAAATTTTTAATTGTTTAATTTTCAAAGTTTTATGTTCAAACGTTTAACTTGCAACAGTTGCAAATTTTTAAGTTTTCAGTTTTAAATGCCTGATTCAAAAATAGTTTCTTTTTAATCAAAATTTTATTGATTGAAGTCTCTTTATTTTTAATTATTTAATTAAAAACTTAAGAATATATTTAAAATTGGTACACGAATGTATTAAATTATTATTTTTTATATCAAAATTTTATTTTGAAAGTTCAAAAGTAAAAAACATGTGACATTTATGTTCACGATTAAATTTTGCACAAACGGGTCATTCTTTTTTTTTCGATGATTCATCATTTTAGTTGAAAAATCTTCTTTTTTTTTGTTAAAAATTTAACTATTTTGTTAACATTTTTAAAAATTATTTTTTCGACTGAAAAGTTAACTATTCCATGTTTCTTTGAACATTTATCTTCTTCAGCCGAAAGTTCAACTATTTCGTTACAAATTTTTGTATTTTGTTTAAACTTTTTTTTTTTAGATAATTAATCTTCTTGGTGAATAATTAACCTTTTTGGTTGAAAATTCATGTATTTTGTTAAAAATTTATCTTTCAGATAGAAAATTAATCTTTTTGGTTAAAAATTCATTCATTTGGCTTGAAAAATTTTTTTTTAATTGAAAATTATTTTTTCTTAACTAAAAATTTAACTATTTCACGTTAGGTTGAAAATTTCTGTATTTTGTTGAAACTTTGTCTTTTGTGATAGAATATTAATCTTTTTGTTTGAAAATTAATTTCTTTTGTTACAAATTTAAATTCATTTTTAACATTGAAATTAAAATTAAAATTCATTTTATAAATTAAGGTAAATTTATTTGTTTGGTTGAAAATTTAACTACTTCGTTTAAAAATTTATTTTATTTGCTTAAAAACTTATTTCTTCAACTAAAAATTAAACTATTTTATTTTTTGTTACCAATTTTTTTTTATTAACATTTATAATCTTTTTGGTTGAAAATTGATCTGTTTGGGGAAAAATTAAATTATTTGATTGAAAATTTATTTTATTTACATAAAAACTTATTTCTTTAACTGAAAATTAAACTATTAGGTTGAAAGCTATTAACTATTTTGATTTTTTAATAAAAATAAAAAAATGTTATTGTCTAAATATTAACTATTATATTTTCAGTTTAAGATTTGTCATTTTAGTTAAAAATTCATTTCTTTGTTTGAAAAATTTAACTACTTTGTTGAAAATTCCTTTTTTGGGTTAAAATTAATTTTTTTATCTGAAACTTTAACTATTTGATTGAAAATTATTTTTTCGTTGAAACTTTATATTTTCAGTTTAAAATATATGAAATTCGTCTTTTTGTTTTGAAAATTCAAATATTTTTTCGAAAATACTACTACTTGATTAAAGATTTAAGTATTTGTTTGAAAATTAACTTTTTGGTTCAAAATTCATATTTTTGGGTAAAAAATTCAACCCTTTTGTAGATATGTTATGCTTTTTAATTAAAAGTGGAACTGTTTGGTTACAAATTAATCTGTTTTGGTTGAGGATTCAACTTTTTTTTTAAATTAGTATCTTTTGGTTAATTTCAACTGTTTTTTATTTAAAATTAAAATCATTTTTTGTTAAAATATCAACTATTACATTTTTCGTCAAGAATTTTTTTTTGGTTCAATTTGATTATTTTTTATTTAGAATGAAATTATTTTTGGGTAAAATATTGTTTATTATATTTTTGGTTGATGATTAATTTTTTTCATTGAAAATTCAACTATTTGGTTGAAAGTTGAACCTCTTCGTTAAAAATTCTTTTTTTATTGCTGTTGAAGATTTATAATTTTTGTTAAAAAATCAACTGTTTTGTTGAAAATTCAACTGTTTTTGAGAAAAATCAGCTTTTTGGGTTAAAAATTGAATTGTTTTGTTGAAAATTATTCTTTTTGGGTTAAAATTCTATTATTTTTGAAGAAAATGAAAATATTTGGTTGAAAATTAACTTTTTGGTTGGAAATGCAACCTTCTGCAGAAATTTTAACTTTTTTAATTTAAAGTAGAATTGTTTGGATAAAAATTAATCTGTTTTGGTTGAGGATTCAACTTTTTTTTTAAATTAGTATCTTTTGGTTAATTTCAACTGTTTTTTAT
>JAABKJ010001253.1:0-31201 GCA_011634705.1 Andricus grossulariae | reverse complement strand
CAGAAATTCTGGTTAAATTTACCCGAATTTCTGGTAACATTAACCAGAAAATTGCCAACCGGAAAATTCTGATACTTCTAACCAGAAATTATAGTAAGGGCATATTGAACACTCTATTCTAGTTGAATTGACCAGAATTCTGGTTGGTTCAACTAGAATTTTTTCTGAGTGATCTATTCAATTTTACATCAGGATCAAATCCATCTTTTGTATAATTATTAATATTCTTAAATTATAAATTCATGAGGATTATAAACTTCGTACCCTTCGATCTAAACTTTGAAAAGAAAACTTTTGAATCACCTTTACAATCTCGAAGAATGAAATACTTTTGCCAAGTTTCTTCAAAGTTCGAATGGTCATCCCTACGAAAGTGAGATAAAAGAGGAGTTTAAAGGGAAGAAAGGAAAACTCATCAAAAGCAGAATTACGAGAGCAAAGGAGAGAGAATCAGTAAAACTTTCCCTTGAGGATAAGTTTCTCGCGGTAGTCCAATCAAAATTCTAGAAAAGTTTTTAACTGTCCGTCGGGGTCTACTTAATAAAGCCGATGGGAGAATGAGTCAGGTGGTTGTAAAATATGAAGTTCTTCCGGTAGAAAAGTTTAGCTCAAAAACATTAAAACTTATAAAAGAGCGTTTTTACGAATTCTATGTATAACAAGTTCTCTCACTTTGTTCTTCTTCTTCTTCTTCTTCTTCTTCTTCTTCTTCTTCTTCTTCTTCTTGAAAGCGAGGCTTACGTTTTATTTTGCTGTTTATAAATGTTCAAAAGAAGAAACAACTTTAAACTCGTTGTATTATCTGATACAAAGAAACAATTTTTATATTTTTATTTGAATTTGTTTTGTAGAAATATTGTATCCTGATTCAACATTCAAAATAATGGAAACTTATTGATATTTTGGGAAATAAAGTCTTTGTAAAATGAACATTGAACTTATGAAATCGGATGAAAGAAATTTGGTAGAGAGTTAGATTTTTTGCCCTAACTTTAGAGCATATCTCCGGGAAAATAAAAAAAATCACAGGATAAACTAAGATTCGTAATGTAGCATTTATAGTCTACAGGAAGGGTTAACAATATTTTTTAAAGAAGATATTAAAGATATTGAATTACTGTAATTATTATTTAATTACCTTTCAATTATAAGGTTGCTGGAAAAATCCAACCGTATAATGGACAAAATACTCGAAAATAAATGAACTAAAAATATTTTGAAGATTGACAAACGTTAAAAATTGAACTTTTTCCTTGAAGAATTTGAACGAATTTCGGAAAACATGTTCAACATCCAAAACATAGGTTAATAAATTCGCGTTAAAAAAGTCTTTTAATCATTTGATAACAACGCAATTTAAATTTCAAGTATTTGAAGTTTAAAAACAATTTTTAATTTAAAAATTTATATTAAAATTGTCTTAATTTCCCTTTTAAAATTACAACCATTTTTTTACTCTGCCTTTAAACATTTTTTCAAAGTTCTTAGCTGATTGGCATATCCTTCATCTCAAAAATTGGAAATTTAAAAAGATTTCAAGATCTTAAGGATTTCAAAAGATTCAAGGGTTTTCAGATCATTTCAAGGGATTTCGAGGGATTTTAAAGATTTCAATTGATTGCAAGGGGTTTTAAAGGATTTTAACGGGCTTCAGGGATTTGAAAGGATTTTTTATGGTTCCAAAGCTTTTACACTATTTTAAAAGATTCCTAGGAAATTCCGAGATTTCAAAGATTTCAAGGGATTTTAAGAGCGTTCAAAAAGTTTCATCTAATTCAAGAGGATTTCAAAGATTTCAAAAGATTTCAAAGATATCAAAAGAATTTAAGGAATTTCATACAATTTCTGGAAAACTTTAGATACTACTAAATGAAATGGAATCCAATTTTAAGGAATTTTAAGAGATCTTATATTTTGTAAAAATCCTTGTCTTTTGTCATTACATTTTTTTTCAAATATTTAAATGAAATCTTTTAATAGTTTTTTTTTCTCGAAATAGAACAAGTATTTTTTAGACATGGGCGGTCCTATTGACCTGACGTAGATCAATTCATGTGCACGATTGCTGAGAAGCTTTCGCCAACATTCTAATCGATTGCGATTATCGACGTGAGATGCGAAATACCACTCATATAATTTATGTGTTCTTGTAATACTTTCTAACCCTATTTTTCTTCAGTGTGCAAAAAATGCATTATTTTTCATTATTATTGTTAAAAAACTATTTACACTCTAAATTCAAGTCAGTTAAAATATGACTGATTACATTAAAGAAGCATACTTTGGCTGAAAAATCAATCATTTCTACTGCCAAAACAGTAGTTTTAACAGATGAATCAATTAATATCGCTGACTGCATTAGTCAGTTAAAATCACTGATTATCAGTCATTAATAGTTACGGATTATATCAATAAAATGTACAGATTTAATTAGTGAAAGTTACTGATTTAATCAATTAAATTTACAGTTTAGATCATTCAGAATTACGATTCGGTCGGTGGACGTTTCGCATTAGATCAATTCGTCTTTTTTGGTTAAATCTAACTGTATTTTATTTAAAATAAAAATTTTTTTGGTGGAAATATTAACAGTTACATTTTTTGTTGAGAATTCATCTTTTTGATTGAGAATTGAACCTATTTATTTGTATTGGAAAATTGATCTTTTTTGTTAAAAATTCTACTATTCGGTTGCTTTTGTGTTTAAAATTATTTTTTTTACTGAAAATTTAACTATTTCATTTTTGGTTGAAAATTGATTTTTTTAGTTGAAAATTCAAGTGTTTGGTTGAAATTTCATGTATTTTGTTGAAAATTCTTTTTTTTTGTGTAGAAAATAAATCTTCTTGGTTGAAAATACATCTCTACGGATATGAAAAGGTTAAAGCAATTATTTTGCGTATTAAAATTGTCCTATTTTCTGAATTTCCTGAAAAGCAATGCTGGAAAACCGGGTTGAGGTACAGGCAAATTTTCTCTCTTTATCGAAATTTGCATGTGCATTGCATATTCTGTGAGCTGTCTATGGGACTCTATGGGGCCACCATTCACTTTTCCGATCGAAGTCAGTCTTGGCTTTTCACCATTGAATCGCATCTATGCAGTTCGCATTTCATCGATGAGACCGACAATTGGGCACGCTTGCAGCATTTCAAATCGCTTGGGAAATTCGCGCCTTTGAATACTTTTATATATAGATATAAAATATAATAGCGAATCGCCAAAAAAGATACGGTAAGGTAATTGGTTCTCGTAAATATTAAGAAAATTAAAGTTTCCGAAAGTGTGATTTTAGTGTATTAATTTTTTTTATCAGACTTCACACTCTTGCCCCTATTCCCCTATTTTTTTCTTTTTTAAACAAAAATTCCTCTTCTTACCCTATTTTCAAGAATCTTCCCCTTTTTTCTTGTTTTCTCGTCTAAATGCGAACTAAATTAATATAACCCACTAAGAAGACCCAACTCTTTTCGGTTGAAAAGTCTACTATTATATTATAATTATAATTGATGTTAGTTATTTTTCTCTACATGGTCCTAAATTAATATATTTGTATAAATATTGACTTTTCACAACTTGAAAAATCAATATTTAAACACAAATATTGATTCAAGACCATGTAGAGAAAAAAAAACTAACATCAAGTTTAAATATTGTATTTTGACAACTTTTTTATTCAGAATTAAATTTTTTCGTCCAACATTCAACTATTTTGTTAAAAGGTCATCCATCGCGGTTAAAAATTCAACGGTTTTGTTGAAAATTCGTCTTTTTGGGTTGAAAATTCAAACTATTTCCGTATAAAATTGAACCATTTGATGGATGATTAAACTCTTAATGTTTGAAAGAGAATTTTTTTCTTAAAAATTCAGGAGTTTTGTCGAACAATCTACCTTTTGGATAGAAAATTCGTCCTTTTTATTTAAAAATGCACCTTTTTTGGTTGAAAATAATCTGTTTTGTTAAAAATTCAACTGTTATGTTGAAAATTCAAATTTTTCTCAACTTTCAACAATTTTACTATAAAATTCCACTATTTGGTTGAAAATTAACTTTTTTTGTTGCAAATTAACTTTTCTGTTGAAAATTGACTTTTTTGTTGAAACTTCATATTTTGGGGTTGAAATTCAACAATTTAGTAGACAATTCAACTGTTTGGTTGAAGTATTACTATTTGGTTGTAATTACCCTTTTTGTTGCAAATTTATCTTTTCGGGTTTAATAGTCAACCATTATATTTTTCTTTAAAAATTCATCTTTAGTGGTTACCAATTATCATTCTTTTGCTGGATTTAATTATTTCGTCCAAAAATTCATTTTTTGGATTGAAAATTCGACCTATTTTGGTAAAAAATTTAACTATTTGGTTGAGAATTAACTTCTTTGTTGAAAATTCAACTGTTTTGTAGAAAATTCAATTGTTTTGTTGAAAATTATTTTTTGTTGTTGAAAATTCAACTTTTTTGTAGAAAATTCAACCATTATAGTAAAAATTTAACCATTCGGTTGAAAATGCTCTGTTTTGTTGAACATTAAACAATTTGGTAGAAAATTGAACTATTTGTCTAAAAATTACCTTTTTTGTTCAAAATTCATATTTTTGGGTTGAACATTCAAACGTTTTGTAGAAAAATCGACTTTTAGGCTAAAAAATTCAGCAGTTTGGTAGAATATTCTACAATGTAGTTGAAAATTAACTTTTCTGTTGAAAATTGTTTTTTTTTTCGGGTTAAGAATTAAATTTTTTCGTAGAAAATTCGTGTTTTGTTTGTTTGAGAATTCATCTCTTTTGGTTCAAAATCCAACTATTTTGTTGAAAATTAATCTTTTTTGGTTGAATTCAATTCTTTTTTATTTGAAATTAGAATATTTTTTAGTTGAAATATCAATTACTCGGTGGAGATTTGGACTACTTTGTTAAAAATTCAACTGCTTGCTTGAAAATGATCTTTTTTGTTGAAAATTTATCAAGTTGGTAGAAAATTCAACTGTTTAGTTGAAAATTAGCTTTTTTGTTGAAAATTTTTCTTTTCGGGTTGAAAAATTAATTGTTTCATAGAAAATTATTTTGTTTTGGCTTAAAAATTCATCTCTTTTTGTTGATGATTCAACTATTTCGTTCATTTTCTTTTAGTTGAAAATTAATTTCTTTTTAACTGAAAATTTGACTATTATATTTTTGGTTGAAAAATTAACTATATGGTGGAAAATTCATTCTATTTTGTTGAAAACTCGTCTTTTTTGCTAGAAAATTAATCTTCTTGTTTGAAAATTCATTTTTTGAGTTGAAAATTCAACTATTCAACTATTTTTGTTGAGAATTTTATTTCGACTTGAAATCTCTGGAATGTAAAGCGTTTCCAGTTGAATTCAATATGGTATAAACATTAATTTTATTTAAAAAAAATGTATTCCTCTATTATTCCCCTATTTTCTTGAAAAATCACCCTATTCTCCCTGTTTTGAGAGCATTTTTGGCTGTGAAGTCTGGAAGATAACATCTGTATCAAAATCAAAAAACAGTATAGAAAAAATTACAAATAAAATATAAAAATGTCTTAGGAATGTAAATCTTGATTTTGTAATCCAACTTTTACGTAAGACATTTTGTCTCAAAAGCATAATACGTGATAGCAGAAAGGAGAATATTCCGACAGCATTCAGAAGATTTTCAAAGCGTTCGGAATTTCATTGAAGCTTCGAATTTTCCTTCATTCGCGATTCTGCGCTCGTTTGATGCGTTTACTGTCTTTCTTTCTTTCTTTTTCTGACTAAGTCACGTCTTCAAGTTCAGCGATCCAACCTCGCTACTTTTTTTCTAAGACACAGAGAGGAGAGAATTTTTCGGTTATTTTCGACTTCAAAGCTCCTCTCTCTTCACTCGTCCCGCACGCATATGTGTCTGGCAAATTTCTTTGCCTTTGCATTTTTTATCTTGGAGGAACTTCAGACTAGTGACTCTAGAACGCAGAACCTAATCGACCCTAAAATTTTTTATGTTCTGTGAAGTAGGCGACATCCTTCTGAAAGATACCATCGTTACACTTTTTTGTTTCCGCCTTTTTTTAAGTTGTAGGCGAGATTTAGGATGTGTGATTTCAGGTTTCAGCAAGATACCTCAGAAAGGAAATTTGTTTTTTAATACCGATTCTACATATTTTATCTTTCTTTCCCCTCTTCCCCTATTTTTCCCCTTTTTAAAAGAATTTTTCTTTTTCCCTCGTGTTAAAGAAACTTCCCCTTTTTCTTGTAATTTCGCCTTTTAGGTGTAAAAATTCTACTATTAGGGTCAAAATTCAAATGTATTGTTGAAAATTCAGCTTTTGGATTCAAAATTTAACTATTTTGGCAGAAAATTAACTTTTGTGTTGAAAAATCATATTTCAATATTGAAAATTTAACGGAAATCTTTCTTGTTTGAAAATCTAACTATTTTGTTGAAAATCCGTCATTTTTTGGTTGATTTCGACTGTTTTTAGTTTAAAATAAAAATATTTTAGGTTGAAACATCAACTATTAAATTTTTCTTGGAGAATGAATCTTTTTTGGTTGAAGATTCAATTACTTGGTTAAAAGTTGAACTACTTTGTTCAAAATTATTATTATTTTTTTTTTTTAATGAAGATCCATAATTTTAGTTAAAATGTAATTTCTTTGGTAGAAAATGTAACTATTCCGGTAGAAGATGCATCGTTTTCGTTGAAACTTCATCTCGTTGGTTAAAAATTATACTATTTTGTTCAAAATTTGTCTTTTTTGGTCGAATTCAACTGTTTTTAGTCTAAAATACAAATATTTTTTGGTTGAAATATCAACTATTACATTTTTCGTGGAGAATTCATCTTGTTTGGTTGAATATTCAACTACTTGGTTGAAAGTTGGACCTACTTTATTAAAAATTAATTTTTTTTGTTCAAGATTCATAATTTTAGTTAAAATTTAATTTCTCAAGTTGAATATATAACTATTCGGTAGAAGATTCAACATTGTAGTTGAAAATTGATCTTGTTTAAAAAGTATTGTATTTATTGAAAATTTGTCTTTTTTGGTTAATTAAACTGTTTTTAGTTTAAAATAAAAATATTTTTTGGTTGAAATATCAACTATTACATTTTTTCGTGGAGAATTCATCTTTTTTGGTTGAAGATTCAACTACTTGGTTGAAAGTTGGACCTACTTTATTAAAAATTCATTTTTTTTTGTTCAAGATTCATAATTCATAATTTTAGTTAAAATTTAATTTCTTAGGTTGAAAATATAACTATTCCGGTAGAAGATTCAACATTGTAGTTGAAAATTGATCTTGTTTAAAAAGTATTATATTTATTGAAAATTTGTCTTTTTTGGTTAATTCAACTGTTTTTTTGTTTAAGATGAAAATCTTTTTCGGTTGAAATATCAACTATTACATTTTTCGTTGAGAATTCGTCTTTTTCGTTGAAAAGTCAACTCCTTGGGTAAAAATTGAACTATTTTGTTAAAAAATGCATTTTTTATGGAGATTTATCATTTTAGTTAAAAATTTATTTCTCTGGTTGAAAATTTAACTATTCAAGTTGAAGATTCATAATTTTAGTTCAAAATGCATCTGTTTGGTTAAAAATTAACTGTTTTGTTGAAAATTCATCTTTTTAGGTTAATAATTTAAACTATTTGGTTGAAAATTCAACTATTCCGTTGACAATTGAACAATTCTGGTAGAAAATTCTACTATTTGGTTGAAAATTAACTTTTTGGTCGAAAATTTATATTTTTAGTTTGAAAATTTAACTGTTTTGCAGAAAAATCGTCTTTTTGGATTAAATATCCAAGAAATTGGTAGAAAATTTGACTTTTCGGTTGACAATTAAACTATTTGGTTAAAAATTGGACCTTTTTGTTGAAAATTAACTTTTTGTTGAAAGTTCATATTTATTGGTTGAAAATTCAACTGTTTTGTTAAAAAGTCGACCTTTTTTTGATAAAAATGTATCTTTTTTGGTTTAAAATTTAACTATTTAGGACCAAGTTAAGCTACTTTGTTAAAAAATCTTTTTTTTTTCTTCTCATTGGTAAAAAGTTGAAGTATTTTGAAAAAATATATATTTTTTTTAATTCAAACGTTTTTGAATCAAAATTAAAATCCTTTTTGTTAAAAATTCTTTTTTTTTATTTAAAATTAGTGTTCTTAGCTGAAAATTTAACTATTCTATTTTTCGGTTGAAAATTGATCTTTTTTCTTTGAATTATCAACTATTGAATTTTTCGTTTCAAATTTCTCTTTTTTGGTCGAAAATTCGTCTTTTTTATAGAAAATTAATCTTGTTGCTTGAAATTTCATATTTTTGGTTAAAAATAAATTTTTTTTAGAAAAGTAAACTATTTGAATAAAAATCCATCTTTCTTAGTTGAAAATTAACATTTTTGTTGAAAATTTGTCTCATTTGGTAGAAAATTAATCGCTTCATATTAAAATCAACATGATACCAACATTAATTTGATTTAAAAATATACATTTGATTATTATTCCCCTGTTTTGAGAGCATTTTGGGCTGTGAAGTATGTTTGGATTATTTATGCCAGAGATAAGTTTAATGATTGTGCTTAATTTTCATTTCTTTTTTTTTTGTTCCAGGTAAGTCCAATGCAGTTGTTTGATATGCTTTTATTTTCAACCGAACCGGAAGCTTCTAAATCCAAGGTATCGTGTAAATGCTTCCAATTTGATAGTGTACAACATTTGTTGTTGTTTTTTTAAAATTTATTAGTCACTTTCAATGAATAATTCTGACTTAATTATAATAATATAGTATCGTAGTGCCAGAAATATACATGGATTGTTTATTCGTTTTTGTGATAAATGTCTATCTCGACAAATCGCATTAATCAGTTGATTACTTCTCTGCATGGTTAAATGTTCGCATCTGCCGATTCAGCGAGCTGTCTAGCATTTACTGATTCGAATGGCAAAGTTCGCCCGTTTTAATACCCGCATATTCAAAATGATTGAAATTTACGAAGAAGCACACATCGCAGAACAGACTCTCTTTTGCCCGAGGAAAACTCGTCATTAACCTCTGATTTTCCATGGGCTATTGGTCAAAACGACAAGCATATAGTACGGGAGGGAGAGAGAAAGATTGTTGCGATAACTTGTGGACTTCAATGATATATCGTTTGCAATAAACTTAGCACGCGCAATTTCTATACTCGGAGTTTATTCCCCAGAGACCGATATTTATTTTTGTAGTGAGTCCAAGTCTCTAAAATAGGTTCTGCTATGATGAACCCGATCTAATGAAAATAGAAATTGCAGGGGTCACAGACCGTCCCCTTTTTTACTTGAACTGCTTTTTTCTTAATTCTAACCATTTTTGCCATTTTATTCACAAAATGTCGATTCATATTTCAAGAATCACAAACAGAAATTTAAGGCATTAGAAAACAAGATGATCTCCAAGAGATTCTCTTTCAATTACACATGTCAAGACCTTTACTTTTAGCCATCCCGGAAAAAAATCGGTCCAATAGAAAAGCTTCTAGCATATAGTGGTATAAAAAACGGAATTTCTTCAGATTTCTTATCTTGCAACCTTCTTTAAATAAAATAAAATAAAAGATTCCAGTATAGTGATCTAAACAAACGAAATTTCCTCATTTTTCTTGTTTTTGAAACAAATAATAACAAAAAACTACACCTTGACATAGCAGATGTTATTTTGTAATGAACAACTGCCTGCCAAGACCTTCAATTTCAGCTCTTTTCGAGACTATCGTACTGAAGGAAAACATATCAGCATAGTGACATAAAGAAATGAAATTTTTTTCTTCTACAAATAATAACAAAAAAGCTACACGTTAACACAGCACTTTTAATTTTTAATGAACATTTATATGCCAAGACCTTCAATTTCAGCTATCTTAGAAGAAAATCGGATAATTTTTATGCTATGATAAACCCTGTATAAAAAGAGCACTCGCTATTAATATATATGATTATATGATATTTGCTAACATTTTTGATTTGAAGGACATCGACAGCGGAGAAACGGCTAATGATTCAATCGAGAAACTAAACCCGAAAGATAATTTAATTTTATGGTTGAAAATAAAAAACGTCTTATTCTCTCAAAAGTTGACTTTTTGAAAATGGAATATTCAAAAAATGCATTTATCCAGAAAACATTAAAAAAGTCGTAGACCTTAAATGCTAGTGTAGGTTGTAGTTTATAGTTTGCATAAATAAAATTTTGAAAATCGAAAATAATATGCAAAAAGTTTTGCATGGAGACCTTAAAAAATTATTTCTTTCTAGTTTATTTAGAAAAATACTTTGAACAATTCTGTGTTCTATAATCGAAAAAGTACACTAAAAAAAAATTGACAAGAATAAGGTATCAGAATCTATCTACGGATAGAAATAAATTTTAAAGAAATTTATAATATGGGTATTTTTGAATTCTATTGTTCATCTATTTCTGAATCTTCTATCTTCATACATTTTTTTCTGATATTCCTATTTTTATCAGTAGAAGGTGCAAGGAATGGTTAATAAAAGGCTTTTCTTATATCCTTGTTTTTCCCCTTGAATGACCCCTACATTTTTTAAAACGTTTCATTTTTCTGCCACTATTTTATTGTGTTGGGTTTATGCTTGAAGGTATTCTGGTGTCTAATCATTATTCTCTACAGATTTCTAGTTATACTAACTTCATTATTTTTGTGGTCAAATAAAGTAAACTTATGGTCATGTAACCATAAAGTTAATCTGACTATAGGTAATGTCCTTTACTGTTTCTTATGTCTTTAAGTATGAAATACGTTAATTGAAAATGTTTTGTTGAAAAATTGATAATTTATAACGATACTTTTCTCATTAAAACCTAGTTATAAGTTATAAGTTGTCATACTGAAAGTTCAATTATTACCAGGAATGTAAATTAAGAAAATGTTTCTTTTTCTTTTTTTCTTTATACAATGTGAACATTACAGAGATCACAGTCTGTCCTCGTTTTTGAACTAATTCCCATTTTTCCCTTTTTCGTTTAAATTTGAATAATCCCTTAAGTCACATAAAATCGTGTTAGAAAATAGTTGAATTTTAAACAGGAAAAGTTGAATTTTCAACAATTAACAAAAATAACTAAGTTTCATCAACAAAACCAAAACTATTCTCCAGAAAACAGTTAAATTTTCAATCAAAAAATTGATTTTTTAACAAAGTAGTTCAATATTCAACAAAGTAGTTGAATTTTGAACGAAAAAGATACATTTTAAATCATAAAAAAATTATTCTTAACCAAACCGTTGAATTTATAACAAAATAGTTCAACTTTCAAACAAAACAGACGAATTTTCAACATTAGTTTCATTTATTACCAAATTGTTAAATTTTTAAGCTAAAAAGTCAAAATTTCTAGAACACAGTTAATATTTCAAAAGTTACATTTCAAAACAAACAAACTGTTAACCACAAAACATGATATCTTAACAGAAAAGGTTGAAAAAAGATTTTAAGCTTAAAAAAAAAACAATGTAATTAAAAAAAAATAGAAGAAACTTCATTTTTAAACCAATATGTGAAATTTCAACCAAATGTTTGAATTCTCAACCATACAGTTAAATTTTTAACCAAAAAAGATTTTAATTTGTAATATAAAACAGCTTAGTTCGTCAAAAAATTATTTTTCTTTCATTTTCCATACAATATAGTATTGTTCAAACAAAAATATTTTTTAGTCAAGACAAACTCTCAAATCTGGTATTTTTTAAAAGAGAAAATATCCGTGATTATGAGAACGATTTTAAACGTATGAAAATTGTTTACATAACAAATTTTATTGCTGTTCGGACTTTTTTTATATCGCCGCGAATGAATTTCCAACGACTTAACAAGGAGATGATCAGAGTTGTCATTTTTTTTATCTCATAATTCCTATTGAGAATCCATTTGATGACTATTAATTTGTCAAATATTATTTGATATTGGCGACCCGTTTTCGAAGAAATTAACTTTTATCGAAATTTTTTTTATAGATTGAAAGGTTTATTTATTAAATTCAATATTATGTGCTACAATTGAATTCTCAACGGTTGAAAATAAAATGTTCAATTTCCTCCAATTTTCATATTTCGAACTTTGAACAGTTGAAAATTCAAATTTCTTCAATTTTCAACAGTTGAAAATTGAATTGTTTAAAATTGAAGAAAATTGAAATTTAAAATTCATCAGTTGAAAATTGAAAAAAAATATTAATTAAATTTTCAGCTGTTGAAAATTTAAGATAATTGAAAAAATAATTTTCAACTGTTGAAACTGGAAGAAAATAGGAAAAAAATTAATTTTTAACTGTTAAAAATTGAACAAAATTGAAAATAAAATTTTCAACTGTTGCAAACTGAAGAAAATTGATATTTCAACTTTCAACAGTTAAACTCTGAAGAAAATTCCATTGTTGAATTTTGAAGAAAATGGAATGAAATTGATAATTGAATTTGCAACGCTAGAAACCGAACTGTTGAACATTGATAAAAATTGATAATTGAATTTTCATCAGATAGAAATTTGAAAACTTAAATATTTCATTTTGGATTGTAAATTAATTTGTTTGGTTTATAATTCGTTGTTTTTTTTGTTAAAAACTAATTTTTTTACCTGAAAATTTAACTAATCAATTTTTCATTGTAAATTTATACTTTTAAGTTTAAAATTGTTTTTTTTTTTTATTTAAAATTTGTTTTTTAACTGAAAATTGAATTATTCCAGTTGAAGATTCATAATTTTAGTTGAAAATTCATCTCTTTGGTTGAAAATTTAACTAGTTTGTTGAAAATTCGTTTTTTTAATATAAAGACTTAACTCATTAAATTGAAAATGTAACAATTGCATTTTTTGTTGAAAATTTATCTCTTTCAGTTGAAAATTTAATTGCTTGGTTAAAAATTCGTCTGTTTGTTAGAAACTTTTACTATCATTTTTTTTAATTCATTCTTTTTTGGTTAAAAATGAATTTTTTAACTGACTTTTAACTATTTGGTTAAAAGTACATATATTTGATTGAAAATTAAACAATTTTGTTGAAAAGTAGTTCTTTTTGGTTGAAAATTCGCGTGAGTATAGTTTAGGCGGAGTAATCCGCCATAATTGTACTTGGTCCAGAGTAATCCTATGCAGTCCGGAGTAATCTTAGGTAATCCAGAGTATTTCTGTATCTAGAGGTAATCGAGGGTATTCCGATATCAAACAGTGCAAAAACAGTTCATGATATTATAAAAATATATAACTAGCTTATCAAAATAAATTATCTTGACAACAAAATTCGGATTAATTTTTAATAATCTTGCAATCAACTACAGTCCGGCTCGGTTAACTTCGTGGGAGTTCGGATGCCGGTCGTTCACTGACATTGTACCATGCCGACAGTTCGCGAGAAGCCTTCACCGCGTGCGCGTCTGGCGGGAAGCGCGCGTTCCGCGTTAAAATGTGAAAGATGAATGATCGTCACAAAAATTAAATTAATTTATCTAATAATTCTGTCTTTACTTCAACTCTCATCGCAAAATTGAGTGATTTCTCGTGAGTGAAGTGAATATGGATTAAAAACAAAATGTGCCATCTTCTTGTTCGATACACCATCGTTCTTGAGTGAAAACAAATTTTCGGTGCACTATTTCCCTTGTTGGGAGCATATTTGGGTTTTTCATAAATCATTCGCTTCTTCGAATTCAGATAACAAATGTATCATTGCTAATAGAGTTGAAAAATTATACAATCCATAATCAGTGTTGTGACACCACCAGTCGAATTTCAAGTGCAAACTGGAACCCATTCGGGCATACTTGGAGCGCGGGTTTCAAAACTGAGTTTAATTTGAGAAAAATTGAAAGCGATGTAAATGATTTCGATAGAAGGATTTCTCGAAACTGAAACAGTGCCGCTGGTTTTGAAATAAAATCGATCTCAAATAGCATTGATCGGATGTCGAATTGAAAAATTCAATCCCGCTTGGTTCGAGGATATCAGTTGTACTACATTTTTGAAAAAAGATTTGTTACTTTTTTCTACATCTTCTCTTCACTTTAAATTGGTATCCACTGAAGTAAAAAAGGATTATGAAACCCTCAACAGTAGAAATTATTTATTAGCATCTGCCTTTTCTTTTACTATCCAGCAAAGCCTATAAGAAATCCTCAAGGTCACGAGTTCCCGGTAAAGTAATTCCTGGCGTAAAAAGACAAACGTCTTTGACACTATTGACACTTTTTTTTAGCGATTACACTATTTTGCTACTATTTCGAGAAAAAAATGACACTAAAGACGCTATTTTCTCACATTGTCCGCTAATGCCGCTATTTCTTTACAATATAAAAATTTTGAACCAAGTAACCCCAATTCTTAGGTTTGTAAGTTTGTAACTCTCCCCTCCCTATTTTACGTACTTTTTACCGGATAAATTTTTTTCGTGAATTTATTTAGGCGTCATCCAAAAATAACGTTAGACAATTTGGGCAGGGGGGGGGGGGTACAATCTCACAGCTTCTTCTGAATTAACAAAGTAGTTCAACATTCGCCAAGTAGTTGGATTTTCAACAAAAAAAGATGAATCCTCAATCAAAACAGATTCATTTTCAATCAAGCAGTTACATTTTTAACCAAAAAAGGGAGCTTTCTGATAAATGTTCAACGAAGAAGGTACATTTTCTACCATATCAGACGAATTTTCAACAAAATACATACATTTTTGACCAAATAGTTGAATTTTCAATTTAAAACTAACAATTTTAACCAAAAATGGAATAATTCAATTCTCAGTTTAAAAAATTGATTATCAACAACAAGAAATCGAATTTTCAACAAAATAGTTTAACTTTCAACCAATTAGTTAAATTTTCCACCAAGTTTTGTAATTTTCAAGCCAGAAATATGAATTTTCCGCAAAACAGTTGAATTTTCAACCCGAGAATATTCTACCAAAAAGACGAATTTTTAACAAAATACATAAATTTCCAACCAAATAGTTTATTTTTCTACCAAATTGTTGAATTTTTAAGTCTTAAAAACGAATTTTCTACAACACAGTTGAATTTTCAACCCGAGAATATGTATTTTCAACAAAAAAGTTACTTTTCAACGAATCAGTTGAATTTTCAATAAAGTAGTCCAATTTTCAGTCGAAAAAATTAATTCTTAACAACAATAACAAACTAATTTTTAACTAAAATAAGATTTTTCAATCAAAAAAATGAAATTTGAAGTCAGTAGATGAACTTTCAACCAAGGAGTTTAATTTTCAACCAAAAAGATGAATTTTCAACAAAAAATGTAATACTTTTTATTTCAAGAAAACAATATTTTAATTTAAAATAAAAAACAGTTGTATTTAACCAATAAAATCGAAATTTTAACAAAATACTTGAATTCTCAACTAAAAAAGAATAATTTTCATCCAAACAGTTGCATTTTTAGCTAAAAAAATTAACATTCTGTCAAAAAATGAATTTTGTACAAAACAGTTGAATTTTCAACAACAAAAATAATTTTCAACCAAATAGATTCAGTCAAGAAAGAACTAAAATTCAATAAAATTGTTGAATTTTCTAACCAAAAAGATGAATTTTCATCAAAACACTTGAATTTCAAACAAAATAATTCAATTTTGAAACAAATAATACAATTTTTAACAAAATGTATGAATTTTCAACCACAAAATTAATAGTAGACTATTCTACCGAAACGATTGTTCCAAAAAATTTGTTTGTTTCATAAAATTTAGGGATTATTCCTCAACAAACAACAAGTACTTTTCAGTGGCAAAAGAATTTGTTAGCCCTAAATTTGTATTTGTTTTTTAAATTGAAAACTAGGAAAATTCATTTTCAGACCTAAAACGACCTAACGGAACCTCTAAACAATTGTTTTTAAATGGAAGAAAATGTATAGCGGTATTTTTTCACCAAAAGGAACTAATTTCAGGGCTAGCATTTGCACAATTCAAAAGCATACATTTTGTGGCATCCCGCTGAAGGCTGTGATAAATAAATAGAAACTTTGATAATTTATAGACCAAAGAATAGTATTTTAAATCAAAATTGAAGTTCATTTTTAAAACTTTAAAAATATTAGGTCAGAAAACTGAAAATTTTGCATAAAAAATAAAGTTAATTTAATTTAGTACTTGAAAAATGTTATGACACTATTTCCACAGTATTTTTTTTAAATTTGTGACACTATTTACGCTATTTTTTTAGCTCTGAAGTGAGTCGGAGGCCTGTGTATGTTTATGCCTTAAAAAGTTCGATCGAAGATATACAATGCCTGCAAATAGAAAGGAGCCTCAGGCTTATTTTGTACACCTAACGGTTCCACTCGATTCGACTTTTACAGGAGGTTCCGATAAACCGTTTTACTCTCATACTCGATTAGTTACTCCAGTTAAACCTAGGTTTTTGATATTTTCCCGCCAATAGAGCTGTTTCTCTTTCCTGATATTTTTGCAGTTTCTGCACTCATCCATGCGGAAAGAGACAGGCGGGAATTTCGAATTAATTCCAAGTGGTCGTTGAATCTGAAATTTTACGAGATTTTCTGCATCTCTCGTAATTACGGTATTTAGTTTACGTTTGTAAGATAAACGTTAGCTATAGTGCCACTTGAAAAGAGAGTGTTTTTGCACGCGGAATGTGTGGAGATATCCTAATTAATTCCATTGAAATGAATTTCCCACTGGGAGATTATCATTGTGGAGAATCCCGTTTTGCAATTCAATCGAGGTTTCAATCAATTACGAGATTGTCAGTCAGTGTCGTAAGCAGGGCACGTCAAGTTGAATTATTTTCTTTTACAATATTCAAGACAAACGCCTTCGGGGATCGCAGGCAGTCCCTTTTTCCCCTCTTTTCCTCTTTTTGACCCATAAAATTGAAAAATCCTCTGAAACACCTAAAATCAAGAATTTTGACCCAATTTCACCCTTTTACCCCTTTTTCACCCTTTTACCCCTTTTTAAAAAGTTTCAATTCATTTTTTAGGAATCATGAACAGAAATTCAAAACATTGCAAAATACGAGGATTTGAGAGAGATTCTTTTTGATGATGTCAATTTCAGATATTTCCTAAACAGGGTGAATAAGGAGATTTTTAATGAAAATAGGAGAATAAATGCTTCGAAATAAAAAGTATTTCACTTTTAACAAAATATATACATTTTTAACCATATAGTTGAGTTTTCGACGAAAAAGGTGAATTTTCAACCAAGAAGATTAATTTTCTACCAAAAAAAGACGAATTTCCAACCATAGTAATGAATTTTCAACTAAAATAATGAATCTTCAACAACAACAAAAATAAATTTTAACAAAGTTCTTAAACTTTTAACCAAGTCGTTAAATTATCAACGACAAAAGACAAAATTTCAACAAAATAGTTGATTTTTTACAACAAAAAAATCAGTCAAGAAAGAAAAAAAAATTCCAAGCCAATTGTTGCATTTTCAATGAAATAGTTGAATCTTCAAACAAAACAGATTAACTTTCAACGAAACAGTTGCATTTTTAACCAAAAAAGATGATATTTCTCCCCAAAAAATGATTAACTTTCAAACTAAAAAGACGAATTTTCAAGAAAATAATTGAGTTTTCAACCAATACAGATTTTTCAGTCAAGGAACAAAAAATGTTAACCCAATTTTGTGATTTCCCAGCCAAAACGAAGAATTTTCTACAAAATATTTCAATTTTTAACTCAAACAATTTCTAAAGAAATTGTTGATCTTTTAACAAGATAATTAACTTTTCAGCAAAAAATGAAAATTTTATTTATTTTAAAATTTAATAATTGATATATATTGCAACCGAAAAAGGATTTAATTTTAAATAAAAAGCAGTTGAATTTATCAAAAAAGACGATTTTTCAACAAAATAGTTGATTTTTCTACCAAAAAGGATGACTTAAAAAGAAAAGATGAATTGCATCCAAAAAATACGAATTTTTAGCAAAATAGTTGATTTTTCAGCCAAAAATGATTGTTCAGTCAAGATACAAAAAAATGGACGAAAAAGTTATTTTTCAACCAAATATTCCAATTTTCAGCCAACCAATTGAACATTCTACGAAATTGTCAAGCAAAAAAGTAGAATTTACTACAAAACGGTTTAATTTTCAAACCGAAGATGTGAATTTTTAATAAAAAAGTTAATTTTCAACGACAAAAAAACAGACGAATTTTCAACCAAAAAAAACAAAAAAATTTTCAACAGAATAGGTAGCAAACTGCGTATTTGAAAAAATTGTTATCTGCGTAATTTTGTTATTTTTGTAAATAATAACACCAGGCCTGCGAAATTTGAGATTTTGTCAGTTACAGAAATTACAGGGGGTGAATCTTGTAGATTTTTTGACGTTGAAAACGAATCCGGCCGCAGCCATTGTTAGAAATTTTTAGTACGTCAGGCTTTTGAGTAACTTTAGGTTAGATGCTCAAAAAATGGTAATTGTGGCCAAATTTATGAACTTATTCTGGGGGAACGGATTTTTTTTATTCCCAAAAACGGCATCGTATAGTATTGGTCTTCAGATTTGAAATTCACATTCTATTGCCGTTTTACGATTTTTTTAGCTGGGATATGCAACTTTAACCAATATTATTATTATTAAATGATGATAATGGCCAGCCATTGAAAGCAAGATCAGATGATAATGATGATTTAGCCAGTAAAGATAAGATTAAATGATGATGATAATGATTCAGACTGTAAAGGCAAGATCAGATGATAATGGTGATCCAGCTAGTAAAGACAAGATAAAATGATGATAATGGTCCAGCCAGTGGTAGCAAGATCAGATGATGATGATGATCGAGCCAGTGAAGACAAGATGAAATGATGATGATGATCCAGTCAGTAAAGAAAAGATCAAATGATTTTAATGGACCAGACAGTGCAGGCAAAATCAGATGATGGTCTAGCCAGTGAAAACAAGATCAAATGATGATGATGATGATTCAGTGATTGAAGGCGATATCAGATGATGATGATAATCCAGCCAGCAAAGATAAGATCAAATGAAGATAATGGAAATAAAACCTGACGTGCTAGACAATTTCTGCGGCCGGATTCGTTATCAGCGTCAAAAAATCTATAAGCGCCTCCTATCATTTCTGTAACTGACCCTGGTAGGACTGTGTTATTTTTTCATCTGAGAGATTTCAAATGATAAAAATAAATTATAAGTAAATTTAAATGTCCAGGGAAACAAAAACAGAGAAACTAGATTTTTCAAATAGTCATTTTTGGGTCTTTAAAATTATTTTTTTCTAGCTTAATTAAAAGATGACTTTGAACAACTTAGGGTCCTGTACTAAAAATATACCTAGTAGATATATAAACTTTTTAATAATAAATGAAATCCCCTATTATTTTTCGGAAAAATATCCTTTTTTACCGAAAATAGAAATACTGAACCGCTGTGATCCCTGAATTTCACATTATTTAATTTATAGTTAATCTTCTTTCCAAGAAACTATAGTTATTATCTTGCAAAATAACTATCGCGGAAACATTATGTTTAAATGTGAATTAAGGTTGCAAATCATGTTTGTATTAGCTTTAATTGCAAAATTATAGATCTTGTACACCCCGTGGCTTTCGCTTCAGGTAATTAATTACTTTCACCCATAAGTTTCAAGTTATAGCTGTTGCGTAACGCAGATGTGCGTAATTCTCATAACTGTATTTTTATCAGTGAACATATGTTATTTTTGAGTGTTGGATTTTGTTCAATTTTGTTCAATTTTGAAAAGATTTACTAATTAGGATGGCCACTGAAGCGGAAAACCGGATATTTTTTAAGACCGGAAAAAAACCAGGAAATTCTCGGGAATTGTTACGTGGGCCGGAAATTTTGTTTAAATTTCAATAAAAAACCTTAAAGCTTATAAAATAATGTTTAGTTTACATTTCAATGCAGAGTAGCTACTAAATGTGAGTGGCTACTAAAAAGCCGGCAAATGACAGTGAATTTATTTCTTGACCAGAAATTTGACCAATTTTTCGCAGAAAAATCCGTCCAATCACTTAGAATATTATTAATTTCATGTCACATGATATAATTTAAAAATTTTAAATAAGTTCGATTTCAACTTTTTTTAAATGTCATGTTCAGTTATTAACTTTTTTTTATCTCCAATTTAAAAACTAATGTAAACAGTTGGAATCCTGTTCTTAATCAGAAATTTCCCTCCTTCAATATTCTAGTGTTCTCTCTCTTACATTTCCGATAAAATATACTTAAAATATCACTCCCAAGTGACTGCTCCATCATTAATGCCTTCCCGGCCACATTTCCTATTTTAACAAGCGATGGAATTAATTTCGCTGAAAAAGCATTGAACCCCGCAAAACGGTCAGCTTTAACGTCTATATTTTCCGTAAAAACGGATATCTTGTTTTCGGTCGAACGGAACCGAAAATCGTTCATCCGACCAAACTTCCGGCAGCATTGAAATTGAAAACGTTCGGCAAACACATGCACCACTCATCAGATGATATGAATTCACTGTTAAAAATGTCTACAGTAATTTTACAATAAGTGTGTTGGGTGGTCCGACAATGCATTGGCTTTTTTTTTCAAATTTTCATACAATTCGCCCTCAAAATTTTTTCGAATCCCCCAAAAAATGCGTGTAAAAAAGCATATTTAAAAGTTCTGCAAGCCCCATGGAGTTACACGTATTTCCCGTAAGAAAAAAGTCGTTTTTTTACATTTTATTCCGAATCGTCAATATAAGTTGAATCGAGTTGAAACTCAACATTTTTCTTAAAAATTAGCCATAGAATACAAATGAATACCTTTTGAATTTCACCTCCATAAGTCTGGCTTATAGGGTCCCAAAAACCAACATAAGTGAAAAATTGAGTTTTGCGAATTTTCGGCGCTAATTATAAATTTTTTCGGTTTTTAAAACACAAATTGCTTCTAATACATAAAATATTACTTTCTACCGATAACTAAATGTTTCAATAAATCGTATAACAATTTATTATTCTTTTAGCAATTTTCTCTTAGCATAGAGCTAGTTTGCTAAAAATAATAATAAATTATTTAAGCAATGTATGTAAATATCTAATTATCAGTGAAAGTAGTATTTTATGCATTAGAAACAATTTGTATTTGAAAAAAACCGCAAAAAATCATAATTGACGCCAAAAACTCGCAAAACACAATTTTTCACTTATGGGGGTTTTTGGGACCCTATCAAACAAACTTATGGGGGTAATATGTGAAATCTGATTTTTAATTCGTATTCTATGGCTAATTTTGAACAAAAATGTTGAGTTTCAATTCAGTTAATATCAACAATTTTGAATAAAATTTACAAAAACGTCTTTTTTTCTAATGGGAATATGTGTTAAGGGTTTTGCGGAACCTCTAAATATCTTTTTTTTTTAAAGAAACGTGTTTTTTGTTTTGTGGATTCGAATAAATTTGGGGATGATGAGAATGAAAATTCGGAAAAAAATTGTGACCACCCTACTGATCATACATAAATAACAAATTAAGTATGACGTATATTTGATGAACATCCGAAAACGCTTTCCCCAGGTGAAAATATCGTACATGAGAAATTGTTTTTAAGTTAGGTATTTAATTTATTTAATTTCTTCATGATTTGTCCACTGAAGCAAATTCTTGTTACAGTCAGCAACTCAGCATATTAAGCAAAAATGGTATTTTATGATTTTTTCATTCAAGTGTACTTCAGTAATAATTCATAAAATCTTTAAATTATAAAGAAAGGAAAATCTATTTGGAAATTACAATCTATTTGGAAAATACATGAATTTTCAGCCACATAATTAAGTCGTCCACTAAAAGAGATTAATTTTCAAAGACAAAACAAAAAAAAATTCCTACAAAAAAATTGTATTTTCAACACGAGAATATGAATTTTCAATTAAAAAGTTAATTTTCAACCAAATCATTGAATGTTTGACCAAATTATTAAATTTTCCAGCCAAAAAGTTGAATTTTCATCTATGTAGTTGAATTTTCAAATAAAATAGTTACATTTTTCACCCAAAAAACGATTTTTCAACAAAATAGTTGAATGTTCAATCCCAAATAACAATTAAAAAAAACTGGATTGTTTAACAAAAAACTTGAATTTTTTACCAAAAAACTTGAATTTTTTACCAAAGTGTTAAATTGTTAAGTCAAAGAGACGCTTGTTCTATAAAACAGTTAAATTTTCAAGCTCAAAATATAAATTTCTAACAAAAAAGGTGCATTTTCTACCAAACAGTTTAATTTTCAACCCTAAAATATACATCTTCAACAAAAAAGTGAATTTTCAACGAAATAGTTCAATTGTAAAATAAAGCAGTTGAATTTTCAACCCAAAAAACAAATTTTCATAAAAAAAAAAGATGAATCCTTCAATCCAATATAACGAATCTTTAACCAGATCGAATGTTGAAAATTAATTTTTTTGATTGAAGATGCATCGTTTGAATTGAAAATTCATCTCTTTGGTTAAAAAATTATATATTTTGTTGAAAATTCGTTTTTTTTTCTTCGGCTGAAAAATAATTTTTTAAATTAAAATTGAACTATTCCAGTTGAAGTTTCAACCATTTTATTGACTTTTTCTGTGTTGAAATTTAATTCCGTAAACTGAAAATGAAACTATTCCAGTTGAATATTTCATCATTTTAATAAAAAATTCCTCCCTTGGGTTAAAAATTAATTTCCTTGTTTGAAAATTATTATTTTTTTTTTTATTAAAAATTTACATATTGAATTTTTATTGAAAAACTGATATTTTTTAGTTGAAAATTCGTTTTTCTTTTGTTGTTGTAGAAATTAATCTTTTTGGTTAAAAATTCATCGTTTTGGCTCAAAAATTCGACCATTGTAGCTAAAAATTCATCCTTTGGATTGAAAATTAATCTTGAATTGCTTGAAAGTTTAAATACATATTTGGTTGTAAATTAAACTATTTTGTTAAGAATTTACTTATTTTGTTGAAAAATTAACTATTATGTTAAAAAGTCATATTTTTTGGTAGAAAAGTTCTTCGTTAAAAATTCAGAGTGTTGTGTAATCACAAAAATTTTTAACCGGGAAGGTAATGCCATCCATCGAATTCGAGTCTACATTTAATTATGCAGAATCTCGCGAAAATCATTTTCCACTGGACCGATGAAGCTCCTGATTTTCACTGAATACCAGTATTTGCTTGGACGCCTCGCTGCAAAATGTAGAATGTATGATTCCATTTACGCGAGAAACTCTATATGCCAAATTATTCGATTTCTCGTAAATCGTAAATTTGTATCAAAATAACGATGTATACGATTTTGCGGCATGCATGGGATTGAATTCAATTTTAATGATAAATGAGGAACAACCGAAACAGTATCCTCAAATCGAAGTTGCATTCAGATTTATTTTAACCACAAACAAAAAATAAAAAATAAAAAACTTGATTAAAAGCAATATTGTTCAGATAACATTATTTAATTAAATTTATAATTATGACTCATATTGCAGACTTTACACTCTTTCACCTACCCTCCTTTATTTAAATTATCTCCCCCCCCCCGCGTTTTCAAGAGAATTCCCCTTTTTCTCTTTTTTTCGCTTAAATGTGAACTGAATTAATATAAGCAGAAAATATAACTATTATGTATAATTGAAAGTTAATTCTTTTTGGTTGGAAATTCAACTGTATTGTCCAACATTTATCCTTCTTCAAATAAAATTCATCCTCTTTTAATCAATTGTTTTGTATAAAATTTATATTTTGGGCTTAAAAACCTAACCATTTGGTAAAAAATTTAATTGTTTGGTTGAAAATGAATTTTTTTGGTGAAAATTATTATTTTCCGGTTGAAAAATTCATTGTTTTGAAAAAGTTGTTGTTTTTTGTTTGTTTTGAAAATTGATCTGTTTTGGTTGACGATTCAACTATTTTGTTGTAAATTCACCTTTTTTGGTTAAATCCAATTGTTTTTTGTTTCTAAAATCAACATTTTTTTTTGTTGAAATATCCACTATCGCAGTTTTTTTTAGATTTTATCTTTTTTGGTTGAAAATTCAACTATCTTGTTGAAATTTTGTTTGTTTGTTGTTGTTGCAAATTCATATTTTCGAATCAAAAATTCGTTATTTCGGATTACATTTTCAACAGCTATTTAATTGAAAATTCGATTTTTGGATTGAAAATTCAATTGTTTTATTAGAAAATTCAACTATTTGGCGGAAAATTCACTATTTGGTGAAAATTTGTTTTTTGGGTTGAAAATTTAACTGCTTTATTTTGAAATTTAACTATTTCGTTGAAAATTAACTTTTTTGATCTAGATTCATATTTTTGGGTTGAAAATTCAACTTTTTTTGTAGAAAATGTGTCTTTTCGGCTTAAAAATTTAACAATATAGTAAAAAATGTATATCTTCCGATTTAAAATTCGTTATTTTGTATTAAACATTCAACTATTTTGCTAAAAATTTATTTTTTCGGCAATTGTTTGGTTGAAAATGAACTTTTTTTGGTGAAAATTCATATTTTCCGGTTGAAAATTTCATTGTTTTGAAAAAATTGTGTTTTTTTCAAATTGATCTGTTTTGGTTGACGATTCAACGATTTTGTTGTAAATTCATCTTTTTTGGTTAAATCCGATTGTTTTTTTTTCATCTAAAATAAACATATTTGTTTGGTTGAAATATCAACTATCACAGTTTTTTTTAGATTTCATCTTTTTTGGTTGAAAATTCAACTATTTTGTTGATTTTTTTTTTGCAAATTCATATTTACGAGTTAAAAATTCGTTATTTCGGATTAAATTTTCAACAGCTATTTAATTGAAAATTCGATTTTTGGATCGAAAATTCAACTATTTGGCGGAAAATTCCTTATTTGGTGGAAATTCGTTTTTTGGTTGAAAATTTAACTGCTTTATTTTTAAATTTAACTATTCCGTTGAAAATTAACTTTTTCGATGAAGAATTCATATTTTTGGGTTAAAAATTCAACTAATTGGTTGAATGTCATTTTGGTTGTTGAAAATTCGTCTTTTTTGCTTGAAAATTTAACAATTTAGTAAAAACTTCTATTATTTTGTTAAAAATTAACTTTTTAAATGAGAATTTATATTTTCGGGTCGAAAGTCTAATTGTTAAAAAGAAAAAGAATTTCTTTTGGCTGACGATTCAACTATTTTGTTGTAAATTCGTTTTTTTTTTGTTGAATTCAATTGTTTTTTATTTGAAAGAAAAATATTTTTGGGTTGAAATATCAAGTATTATATTTTTTGTTCAGAATTCATGTTTTTTGTTTGAAAATTTAACTACTTCTTTAAGAGTTAAACAATTTTTTTAAAATTCATTATTTTGGTTTAAGGTTCATCTTAGTTCATCTCTTTGGTTGAGAATGCATTTATTTTCTTGAATTTTTGTTGTTGTAAATTTATTCATTTTAACTGAAAATTCAACTATTCTATTTTTGGTTGAAAATATATGAATAAAACTTCCAAGCTTATTTGATATAATCTTCGAGGGAAAGTGAAAAATCAAAACCCTTAAAAGGGTGAATCGCTACGTAGAACAGGTTTCTAATCACAGAATTGAATTATTATCCAGCTTGAGGGATTAAGAATTCCTTTTATTGGAAATGCCTCGAGTCTTAATGATACCGAAAGTCATTAATTAAGGCGCGTTACACGGTGGTTCATTTTACACGCTTCTGACGAAGGTCAGCGCGGATCATATCAGAGGAAGAGACAGAACTGATTCCTCTTGGTCTCTTCGAGAGCTGGTTTTATCGTCTTCTAGCTGGACTTTTACTGTTAGTCACATCACATCGGTCTGGCTACTCTCCTTCCTCTTTGAAACTCTTATGCTCAGATATCTCGTCTCCAGGAAGAACCTGTTAAATAGCAACTGCCCGTCAAATCCTACCCAAGGATGCTGCGCTGAAAAAAGACAAAATTTCACTCAAAGAAATAAATTACCGACGTAATCGCTTCTCTGGATCCGCTATTTATTATGTGCGTTCAGCGCGTTGAAACGGCCATTTTTGACGCTCGTCCTTCACAGCCAGTTCCACTCACCATTTCTCAAGAATTAAAAAAGTTTTTTGATTACATGTGCATATGAGATTAATTTGAAATTCAAGTTGGGTTCATGGGCATCTGAACAGCTTCCTTGATGGAGTAATGTCATAGGAATAATTAGCTGGGAGATTGTATCATGTTATGGTTGATCTTAGGTTCGTTTGGGTCAAGAATCTCTAAATCACGGAATTTTTTTAATTGACTTGAGATATCATGATTTCGAAAGTGTTTTCTTTAGCTGGTTCATTGTACAAGGATCTTTCGATACATCAGGCTTCACACTCTTTCCTCTATTTCCCTTTTTTAAAGAATTCTCCTTTTTTCCTGTTTTCAAGAAACTTCCCCCTTTTTCGCTTAAATGTGAACAGAATTAATAGAACCAAATATTAAAATCCAACTATTTACGTTGAAAGTTAATTCTTTTTGGTTGAAATGTGTACTGTTATATTTTTGGTTCATAATTCATCTTTTTTGGTTAAAAATTCGACTTTTTTTTTAAATCGCCCTTTTTCATCTTTTTGGTTTTCATCTTTCTTGGTAGAAAAGTCATCTTTTTTGGTTTGAAATGAACATTTTTGTTGAAAATTCAACTTTTCTGGGTGAAATTTTAATTGTCTTCTAAAAAAATCGTATTCTTGGCTTAACAATTCAACTTTTTGGTTTTTCCTTATAGATTAGTTTTTTTGTTGTTGAAAAATTCAAATGTTTGAATTGTTGAAAATTCGTCTTGTTTGGTTGGATTCAACTGTTTTTGATTGGAAATTAAAATCTTTTTTTTGATGCAACATCAACTATTTTGTGTTTCATTGAGAATTAATTTTTTTTTGTGAAAATTAAACTATACTTGGTCGCAATTTAACTGCTTGGTTAGAAATTCATTTATTTTATTTAAGATTCATCTCTATGGTAAAAAAATGTAAATAATTCGTTGAAAATTAATTTTTTAAGTGAAAATTTAACTATTCCAGTTGAAGATTCATAATTATAGTTGAAAATTCATCTCTTTGGTTGAAAGCTGTACTTTGTTTTGAAAATTGATATCTTTTATTTGAAAACTATACTTCTAGTGTGAAAGTCGAGCTATTTAGTTACAAATTCTTTTTCTTTTGAAGATTCATCTGTTTGGTTAAAAATATAACTATTTTGCTGAAAACTATTGGTTGTTGTTGAAAATTCATTTTTTTTTTACTGTAAATGTAACAATTCCATTTACGGTTGAAAATTCATTTTTTTAGTGAATTATTCAACCATTTAGTAAAAAAATGTATGTATTTTGTTTGAAAAATTCGGCTTCTTTGGTAGAAAATAATTCCTTCTGTGTGAAAATTCAACTATTTATTTCATATTTTGGGGATAAAAATTCAACTATTTTGTAGAAAAATCAACTGTTTTGTAGAAAATTCGACGTTTTTGGCTTGAAAATTCAAATTTCTTACCTCTCTTGGTAAAAGTTTAATCTTTTTTGGTTAATAATGCAACTGTTTAATTGAAAATTAATCTTTCTTGTTTGAAGATTCAACTATTTTGTTAAAAATCCGACTTTTTTGGTTGAATTCAACTATTTATTTAAAATTAAAATATTTGTTTGGGGTAATAAATCAACTATTACATTTTTCATTGAGAATTCATCTTTTCTTAATAATTCAACTACACAAGAGTTCCAATAGAAAAGAATCCGATTTACCAATTCCTAGAACTGTCTCGGAAGGGCCGCAGGTGCATGAGTACTCAGTCGAGTATATTGCGCAATACTATGGAAACGGTTCAGGCGACCCTGACTTTTTACGTTTTGATGGTACCGATTTACAAGCAAGGACAGTGCGAGGCAACCCCCGAAACTGCTGTTATATCGGATCTCTAGTGTATTTAGTTGAAAATTCATGAATTTTGTTGAATTCAACCGTTTGTTATTTAAAATTAAAATCTGTTCTGATTGAAATATCAACAATGGTCTTTTTCGTTTAGAATACATCCTTTTGGATTGAAGATTTTTCTTTTTTTGGTAGAAAATTCATCTTTCTTCGTTGAAAATGAACTGTTTTGTTCAAAATTCAACTACTTGGTTGAAAATTCATGAATTTTGTTGAAAATTGTTTTTTTTTTTTGGTCGAATTCAACTGTTTTTGATTAAAAATTAAAATCTTTTTTGATTGAAATATCAACTATTATATTTCTACTTTAGAATGCATCTTTTTTGGCTTGAAGACTTTTGTTTTTTTGGTAAAAAATTCATCTTTCTTGGTTGAAAATGAATTTTTTGAACTGAAAATTCATATTTTTGTGTTTCAAAGTCAACAGTTCTTTCAAATCTTTTCGAGTTAAAAGTTCATCTATTTTGTGGAAATTCAATATCATTACATTCTTTTGTGTGAAAACGATTCCAAGAGATTTTGTTTGTTAAGTCAAGCAGATGATTGGTTGAGGCAATAAAGTTTCAGATCTTATTTTACCAACTTACTTCCGTTTCTGCTTGTTATTTACATCGAGATAGAATTCGAGTTATTTTAACACTATTAAGTAAGAAAAGAAGAGCAATTTGTAAAACTTTTGTGGCTAAAAGGTTTATTTTTCAATTCGCGTTTCTCTTCATCTGATTTCGGGAACTAGTCGGAAAGTCCGAAAGGAAAGGGTTTCATATTTCAGTCGGCATGAGATTACATTTCTGCCTTCCTCGAGACGAATGTATTCAAGAACTCGAGAGCATGGGAAGGAAAAAGTAAAGACCGGCCAGAGATCGGATCAGCTGGGAGAAGCCGCTTTTCGATGGATCCGGCAAAACACTTTCGTGGATGAATTCTCGAGAGCACATCAGGAATCCTCAAAAGCAAACGAGACTCGCCAGTCACTCTTCAGATTGTCCAGCGATTTCCAAGTCTGGTCTCGAAGGACTTCTGCGAATATCGTCCCTATACCCTTTGTGGATAATCCTTGATCCTCTCCTATCGAGATTTTCCAATAGTTAATTAACGGTATTGCCGAGTGATCAACGAATTTGATAAATACGACAATAAAACCACCGGGCGTGGGAAGCTTCAAGAAGTGATTTTACTCGATTGTATCTTTATTCCCCGAGTAAAAAAAAATCGACTTGGCTAAGACAGGCTCAAGGCGTTTTCTAAGTCTCGCTCCTGGCCGCGAGCGAGATTTGATTTTATATCTTGAAGTTCAACTCAAGACAAGGGAATCATTATCACAAAAAGTTCCCAAATTTACCTGCAATAATTATGTTCTTTGGATGGTGAAACTAAAAATGTTGACCATCTTTTCTTATGTCCAACAGTTCACTAGATACTTGTAGAGAATGCTAGTTTTCATGATAGTTGTTAAATTTTCATCCTTAGCATGATGTGAAAGCGTCATTCCTAATCCCTAGAGGCCTGAACCATGAATTGGTAATATAATTTTCTTCAAGAGAAATTCCGTATATTCATTATGGCTTACAATAACATTTCTTGTCTTAAAAAAAGTTCGGATCGATGTGGCAAGTACAGAGAATTTCAACCATAATCGTAAGACTTTCCTACGACTACTAAGTCTCGCTCCTATCCGCACGAAGACATAGCCGCCTTGAAGTCAAATTAAAGTCGAACCAAGTCAACATTTTTGAAAAAATGCGACTAATCGACTTTTTTCCGCTTACACTTACATTCCGCTATACTTAGGGGAGAGTGGGGTATGATGTCGGTGCGGGGCACGGTGTCTATTACAAATAACGCCCGTATTTTTTTATATTCATATTAGTTTTTCACATAAAATAGTTTTCTCTGTTTAGAAAAATAGTGATTTGATGCAATTTCTCTTTTAAAATTCGCGTCAGAAGAGTAATTATTTAAAAACAGTTTTGGCGGAAACCGATGAAAAAGTCTTTGGCTGAAATTAAGCACTAACAGCATATTTTGAAATGCTTAAAGCATGAAAAAGTTAGATTTTAATAAGTAAAATATTTTATTAAACTTCTGGTATCACGATTTGTTTCTATAAACGTTTTAAATGTATTAAAATTCATTAAATCTTGGGCCGTCACATATGGGGCATGACGCCGCACCGCTGCCTGCTTACTTTGCTTTGATTAATAATAAAACATTAAATCAGTGTTGAAAATGCCTGGAGTCTTTTTTTTCGTTACATTACACTTTCCAGAATTATTACATTATATAATTTTGATTTTACAACATTCATATTGTTTAAATAAACGGCAGTGATATGACAGTCTCCGTACCCCAATGTATGCGGTATGCTGACTGAAAAGCAACATCCATCAATTAATTAAATTTCAAATTATGTAAAAATTAAAAGCGGTTCGGAGTCATAACATGTTTCCTTGTAATGTAAGCTTTATCTTAAAAAATACACACATAAAAATCACATCTCAATCATAATTTATAGGGCATTTAAGTCAAAGCGAGACACCATAACCCACTCTCCCCTAAAACAGGGGCCATCCTAATATAGGGTGTCGACTAATTTTCGTCCGCCAAAGATTTAAACAAATTTTTCGGTTCAATCCAACAAATACTCCACCTGCCAAAATATTTGGTTAAAATACTAAAAATATTCACAGAAAAAACTGGGGTTTCTATTAGAACCAATTTTTGTTTCCAAAGGAGCTGCAACAAAAAGAAACCTCTCTTGCTGAAAAAGAACCCAAAATGATAAATGGTTTCTAAATGACCCCAATGCATCGATTGAAACGGTTCCAATGGAGCCCTTTTTTCACTTCAGCCTTGAGTCACTACGGAGATTTTACAAGTGTATGGTGTACATTTTATTTTGTAATTCGAATTGAATAATATTGCACTGGAAAAAAATTAATGAAGAAAGTAAAATTATAGATATTAGTCATTCTTGAAAGGTAGATATTGCACATGAAATATGACAGTTTTTAAGGTTATGTTGAAAATCTGACATTTTCATCTGCCCATGTACCAAATAAGCGCGGTGCTATTTAAAATTATATAATAAACACTTTCAATAATACGTTGATATTACATTTTTGAAAGAAGTTGGGTATTTTTATTATTCAATTTAATTTGTTTTAAAAAAGAATAAAAAAGGTTTGTTAATATTTATCTGTATGATTATTCATAGTCTTTATTGATTTCAAATAGGCT
>JAABKJ010001252.1:0-31207 GCA_011634705.1 Andricus grossulariae | reverse complement strand
TCTCAAATGAGTTTGTGGTTTTTAATGGCGAATCTAGAGATCCTATGAGGTTAAAGATTAACATTTATGGTCAAATTTTTTTCTTTGAAAAATCGAGGAATAAACTTTTTATTTGACCTTGATTATATATTAACACAACTTCGTACATTTTCAAATGTGACGTTTTTCCCATTGTTAAAGTAATGGGAAACTTTAGGTTTGGTAAAAGCCTACTTTTTGTGAGCATTGTCTATCTATAGAAAAATCAAAAGCATGTACTTTTGTGCTCTTAGTTTTGAATTTCTTGTGATTGAATTTGTGTGTGGAAGATTGTAGTTTACACGCTCTACTTTTAAATTAAGGCGGATTGCGTTATGGCGTCCTACTGGAATTTCTCCAAGTTCAGCTTTTGTCAATGGAGTAATTTTTCCGCTGTCTATGTTTATTTTCGCCAGTGCTCTAGCAGACCTGCTACCTTTAGATGAATATATTTCAGGAAAAAGATGAATTCTCTCCAATATTGAAAACACGTTACAGACTTAAATATATCTTATTTTATTTTTCAGATTTTTTTGGATTTCTTACATTCCCGCTTGATCTCCATCCCTTCTATGACTTTTAGCAAATTTATTATGGTATGAGCTTCATGTAAGTTGTGTAATTAGAGCTTTCATGTAATTCTCTTTCATTAAAAAAAATGCATCGCATTTTATTCAATTCTTGAAGATCAAATTTTAGTTTACTTAATATTGTTACTTATTGTTTTCCTAACTTGATGATACAGGAAAGAAAGACGAGCTTTAGATTCTTATTCTGGTTTTTCTTTTGCCCTTATTCGAGGAAAGAAAAGAAATCATGACTTTCTTTTTGAATTAACTCTCTCTCTTTCAGTTTTTGGTTTACCGGCCGATGTACCAAAAATGAGACATGTGACGTCCATATAAAATTTAAGTTTTAGTGACCTACCTAAAATTTACTAATCCTTGTTTTTGCTCGACGAACGTTGGAATAGTCAAATGTTTAACCATTCCAACGAGATTGAATCAAAGGGATTCTGATATTGATATAAATGGAAGGATCAAATAATTTTATCGTAAGGTACTTACTACTTCATTTTTGGTGGCCTAACTTGTACACTCCTTTTTGTGTGGCGATGTATTAAACAGGCGGCAATCTTCTAGGTTTTGTAACTTTTCTTATCCCGATGCTGAAAACTTAGGTAGAATGTTGACTAATCACCAGACCGATGGAATGAAATTTACCATGGGCCTGGATTGGTGAGAATAATTTTAAACGAAGATTCTCCTTCATAGTTTCCTTGAAGTGAAAGTGATCTCTGCTTGTAGATCTTCACCAGAACTAATCTTCACACGTCATCCAATTAGGTTAACAGATTTTGTCGCGAAATCGTGACAAATTGGCAATAAAATTTTATGGTTACGTACAAGAATACAGAGCGACCAAATGATTTACAGAGACAGAATATTTAAATATGATCTTGACCGAATCTTACTGACTGGCTAAATTGACGACAAACGACAAGATTAGACTAAAACTGATGACAGTGAAATCTGACTAATCTGACGGATTTGACGGACTAAGACTCACGACGGATCAAGCCTGAGCTAATACTGAAGTGCTTCTGGTTATTTTTGGGAGTTTATAAAGACAGAAGCCACCCCCAATAGGTGGTCTGAATATCGTGCTTCAATTAATGTATGCGCCTCCTATTAATCTAAAACGGAACATTCCATGTAGCTCAAGCACGAAAACTCACTTTGATAAGGGAAGATTATTGATCGCTCGACAAATTTAGTAAAAGTGACGGGACGTCACAATATGGATATAAAATTAACACTATTATAGCCCATGAAGTAAGAAAAAGACAAAGATATATTCTTAGAATTAGGAAGAGGTTTTGAGTCCCTCAAATACAATTCAATGAAACTGAAGATCAAATTAGTAACATACACATACATACACATATACATTTTTTTTTATAAATTATTTTCAAGAATTTTGGTAAATGCTTTTCTTGAACTTCAGAAATTCAAAACATTTCATTAAGTTTTTCAGACGGAAGTAACTAGGAATAAATATGATTTGGATTAAAGTTTTATGATTTTTTACTTCTGCACAGTTTTATAATATAAGTATGTAACCTTTGCGTAATTCTCCTTTACAGTTTCGAAATGTACCTTAGAAGTAGAAACGCTTGAATTATGCTGCTGTAATAGCTTATGAACAAATATTGTGATTCAGATACAAGACAAATGTATGATATGACCGTGATTATTAATACCTTTATTGAAATCAGGTAAAAGCTTCAAACAAGAAATAAAATTAATAGCTAGGTTTTAACATCTGATGACTGATAAATTTTAAATAGTAAAAGTTTTGTTACGTCAGTTAAAAATTGTTCATATCTGAGAAACTTACATTCAAAATTGATAATTAGGAAAATTTCAAAATTTAAACGTCTGGTAATGGCCTAACTTCAAATTTACAAAAAACGCGTTTCCTTCGCTATTAGTTCAATATATACAAACAGCAACAAAAAAAACAGTTTCTTCCATGTTTGTGGCGCACAAGGTACACTTAGAATCATTCAAATTGAGTAAACAATTGAAGGAATGCTATATCCAAATTATAGAATCGCATTATTATTTTAATTCAAGGATTCTTTAGATGTAGAAATTCAAATTTATTGTTGATTCGTTTTCCTAGCAGTATTTGCTATCTGGGAATAAAATTTTCATTTGAACATACTAATACATTTTCACATTTTCTTGGCATATTTTTAAAAGTGACACTCTTCCGAATTTCAATCTTAGTTTTTTATTTTTTTGTGACTAGATTAATGTTATAGAGCATAATGGTTCACAAGCTCTACTTTATAATGACGAGAGAGTTTGTTTAAGCGGCCTACTGGAACTTGCACGGTTTCATCTTTTGTCAATGCTGTAATCTTACCGCTATACATGTTCTTTTTTGCCCGTGCTCTACCAGCGTAGCGACCGCGAGATGCATATATTCCAGCAAGAACATCACATTTCTCTAATATTGCATAGATATCACCATCAGATGTCGATAATACAATTTGTTCTTGCGTTGGTATGGGCGCATAGACATTATTTCGCACAAGTATTCGAATTGGCTCATTCGCTAGAAAAGTGTATTTTTGAAGTTGGAATACCCGGTTGTGGTTCATATAGGAAGTAAGCCGAATATCTTCAAGTTGGTCAAGTTCAAACAGATCTCCAGCAAAAGTCTTAATCTGGGTAGGTGGAGCCATGAACCTGGCAGAAGGAGACCTGGACCTGGCACGAAGAGAAGACTCGGTATGAGAAGTAGATCTGGCCCGTGAATCAGTTCTGGCTGGAGGAACACACCTCTCGGGAGAAAAATGTCTGACTGATAAAGAAGAAGATTCACGCCTAGGAACATCAGGAATAGGCTCGCCATTAGGTAGACACTCAAACTGTGAGCTTAAATCTGCAAGAAAGAACAGAGGATTGATTTTTTTGAAAGTATGTGTTCCTGAAAAACTACTTGGAAGCTGGACCCGAAATATTCAGAAAAAAATATTTGGGGAGGCTCTTTGAAAAGTTTTAATTCAAATTTTTCTTCATCAAATGCGTTTTGCGTGAAGAGTTCTCTACCAAAAACGAAACATTCAGGATTTCAAGGGTAGCATGCCATAAGGGCGCAGCCCACAATTTTCGCGATTTTGACGGTGAAATAAAATTCAATTTTCTTCAGAAACCGAGTAGTTTGAAGAGTTTAAAACAAAACGAATAATTCAATTTTCGGCTGTTTTTGGGTCAGAACCTTATAGCATACTGAAACCCTTATTTGAACTATGAATTTAAACGTGACGCGGACCTAGGCGGATGAATTACCACTTCCTCTTTCGTTGAAAGTACTTTCTGGTTCTGAAATTCACAACACTACTGTATCAATAGGAAATGTTTTTCGTGTTTCAGATCCCACAAGACATAGATCTTCGATTTCCCCGGAACAAATTGAGATTAAATTCCTGATCATTCAAGAAAAACTTAAGTCGATGATCTTTGATGTTATGTTTTTTTGACTAGCGTAGTGTAAATTTTTGTTCCTAATTAAAGAAAGGTTTTCTGATGTACGTAGTCTGAATCATAATTGTTTTAATTTTTAGCGGAAAAAAGTCCTCTGTAGCTCCGCTGGAATTTAAACCTAAGTATTACAGTTTGCTGGTCTGGCGGTCTTGCCCACTAAGCTGGAGGAGGAGGGAACATAAGTTGAAAGTTAAATCAATTTTGAGGATTCAAAATATAAATTCTTACAAAACGAGATATGACATCGCCGTTCTTTTGTATGAGGCTGTAAAAGAAAAATTATTCTCGTTTCCCTCCGTGGCTTAGTGGGTAAGAGCCCCAGAACGGCAATCTGGAGGACTGGGTTAAAATCACAGCAGAGCTGGAGAGGAATTGTTTCACATATAAGAATAAAACAATTCTGGTTTATATAATGTAAATCAAAATCCAACATTTTATCGGGGAAAAACAAACCTAAATAGTTTTCTGAGAAGAATAGCGATTGGGATAGGTGTGGATTATCTGAGAAAAATAATTATTTGCAAGCAGCTTGAAGATGATTCAAGAATTATATATAGTATGTATTATAATATTATATTCACCAATGTAATTGAGGATGACCGTTGATGCAAACATCAGAGTATAAGCGATAACCATTTTTTCCAATACAGGGGGAAAACTTGTGAGTTAATGAAGAAATTGGTTAACACTGTACCTAATGAATATTCTGTTATTCAACTAACATTTCTGTATGGTATATTAATTGTTATCTTATAGCTTTAAGGTGTTAAGCTTGTCATTCTGAGATATTGATATTTGTATTTCATAATTCATTACAGGAAAAAAATTGGGTCACCTATACCGAGATTAATCTCGAAGAAGCACGCTATTTCAAGTGTTGTGGACATCTCTTGAAAAGGGGTGCCTAGTAAGATACAAAAACAACCAAAACTTTTTGAATTCATGTAGGCATGAAAACTATCCTATAATGTACATGTGGATAGGGATATTATGAAGCAAAAGTATTCGTTTGTTTCTAACATTAATAAATAATTTTGAAGGCGTTATTGATGGTATTTTTTTGAGCAGAATTATTATTCATTAATTTGGAATTTTCAAGATGAAACCTTATTTCATAGACTTTTCCCAGACCATTTATTCAGCATTTTGTACATCAAAATGACGTTTCGGAATCAGACCGATTCCCTCATCAGATTATCTATCATGAAATATGGATATTTATAAACATATTATGTAAGAAAATATATAAAAAACATAATGGTAAAATGTATAGAATTGTAAATTATAATACCTTTGAAATTTCGTAGATAGTTGGTATTTCGGAGATGAAGTCAAACGATTTCTTCCCAAAGGATTTATTAAAATAGTCAGTCTCAATATAAGCAGAATTCTCATTTTTCGAAAATAATTAGGACCTGTAATATATTAATCATACAAAATTCAAATTAAATACGTATTTATGAGAATGAATGCTAAGTTAGTAAGTCTATAAATAAGTTTCTGATAAATTGTGAATTTACCTTTTGTGATGACGAAGTATGTCGAATTTAAATAATACTTTAATTATTCAAAGTTGAAAAATTATATAATGGTTATGATACAAATTGAAAAATCAAAAATTAAATTTATAGGGACGGCGGAGTGTATACTCTCTGTCTCCATCTTAAGATATGAGCATTCGTTACATTGAAATCATTGAACAGCTAAAAAAAAATCGAGAAAATTCCTTCTACAATCTGACTATGTCTCCCATATGTTTTTGGGATTGCTGAATCCAAATTCGGGGTCCATTTAGCCCCATCACATTAGGATTTTCCATAACCTTAAGAAATAGACTCAAAAACCCAATACATCCATAATCCCTTGAACCCTTAACCCCTGAACCCCATAACCTGAAAATGCGATAACCCCAGAACCCAGTAAGAAAGAGACTTGTATGCGTTGAAGCCCAGTATGTTCTAGATGGCTGGCGGACATCTGTGCTCGATCCCATCTGTGCACGTCGATGGCCACTGGTACAACTGTGCACCGGCCCATCTGTGCACGTCTATATTTCGACGTGCACAGATTGGACACTCCCAACTGTGCAGTGTATAGTTGGGAGACTCCCGAATGTGCCCGTCGACATTCATGCTATCAGATTTTCAACTCACAAGTTCACGTGCACAGATGTGACTCTCTCAGCTGTACACCTGCACAGATGGAAGACTTCCAACTGTCTACGTTTTAAATAATATGATCAGATTTTCAACCTCAAGTCCACGTCTATATACGGTACCATCTCAACTGTGCACGTCTTAATTGATACGATCAGATTTTGAACTTACAAGTCCACGTGTACAGATGGTACCCTTAAAACTGTGTACGTCTCAAACAATAACATGAGATGCTTAACTTACGAGTCCACGTGCACATATAGGAGACTCTAGACTGTGCGCGTATAATTTGATATAATTCGACTCTTCATTTAAAAGTCCGCGTACCCAGATAGTACGCTTCAAACTATACACGTCTCAATTAATATGATCAGATTTTGAACTTACAAAATAATTACTATTACAATTGAATAATTGTAATTATATACTCCAAAGCCCCGGACCGGCAATCTGTAAGACTGTGTTTGAATCACAGCGGTGCTGGAGAGGAATTTTTTCACATATAAAAACCACTAAGAATTGTATAACACACAGCAAGGCCACCTTCACAAATAGCCGATAATGTCAACATGAGAAGCGGGAGATCTATCCACCTAAAAGTCTTCCTCAGGATGGACAAAATATCTGAAGCTGATAATGCTCTCCCCGATTTGCTCCCTGAAGATGTGAATCTCTGGAATCTGAACTGCGTAGTTTACGAGAAGGCGGTGTCTCTACTTATGTTAGCGAAAATAGAAGTAACGATACTTCAGTACGCCTCAGTGAGACTCGCGAGCGTATTGCAGAGCTTCAGTTTAAAATTGAAACGGGGAGACGGCATGCATCAAATATGCAGTCTGTGATAAGCTACGTAACATCAAATAAAAAATGCACTCCAAAAGTTAGGGCACATGCTCGAAACTTAAGGAAAGCGAATCACACGATTCAAAATGGATTCAGGGAAATTCCACCTTTTTTACTCATTCTTTCTGCCTGTTCAAGGAAACGACAGGTGCCGTTGAAAATCCGCCTAGCCGAGAAGAGATTCAAGTCTTCTGGGAGAAAGTGTATGGAGATACTTATCAGCTAAATGAAGACACTTCAGTAACTTTCGTAACTTTTGCCAAGGGCAAAGGTTGCAGGCTCCAGAGGAACAGTGTCCACTTATTACTGCTGAAGAAGTGAAGAAAGTTATCGCTAGAACTAAGAAATTTTCAGCGCCACGGCCAGATAAAATCAACAAGTTTTGGTGGAAGAAGTTCACTTCTACGCACCAACATCTAGTCCGTATATTTACTATTTTCTTGAACGGAGAGCACCCCATCCCGCAGTGGCTAGTGAAAGGACGCACGGTATTGACCCTTAGGACCGGAGATATGTCAAGTCCACAAAACTACAGGCCCCTAGCTTGCTTAAACACCAGCTATAAGCTATTCACTGGCATCCTCAAAGAGAGGATATTAACATCAATCGAGCCGGTATGGAGTGCAATATTTGAACAACGTGGATGCAAGAGAGGGCTGGCAGGCTGCAGGGAGAATCTGTTAATAGACAGGTGTATTACCCAAGACTCGATAAGGTATCGACGCAATCTGTCCATGGCTTGGATTGATTGGAGTAAGGCATTCGATAACATGAACCATGAGCTATTTATTAAGCTCCTTGAGTGCCTGGAGGTACATCCAAAATTAGTGAGATGCATGAAAGAGCTTATGCTCTTGTGGAAGACAAGATTTGTCATAGCATCTGACGAAAGACAAGTGACTACCAGCTATATCACCTATAAGAGGAGAGTCTTCCTTGTAAAAGGTATCGCCAAGTTCTCAGAAAAATTTTGACATCCGAATTATCTGGAAAAAATAAGATCGACGCGACCAATATGCTGGCCGTTCCTATAGCAACATTTTAAGAAAAAAATTATGTTCTAATATTAGAAAATCACTAACAATAAAAATGTTCTCTTTTATCAACAATTAAACAAAAATACAACAGAGTTTTATCATATAATAATATTCATCAATAGTATGCTCAGATTCTTTATTATTAGATAAACAAACTAAAAGTTTCCACTACATGTCATATTCATGCAGTGTCGCATACAATCCTGTTTTCGACAACAATGTATGCGACATCTCGTGGCTACAACTTTTTAAGAATAGGTGGATAATTCTTGCCTATGAAAGAAAATATTGGTTAAATTTTGTCTACTTAATATGAAACTGTGGTACATATTTTTCTAAAACTTAAAAGATTATATAAATTGTGATATCAGTTTTAACGAACTGAGTAATTAAGCTTTTATCCTTGAAACTGACTCTAATCAAACGTAAATATATCAGGGGTGTAATAACAACGCCTGTAATCTATAAGATAACGGCTATAAGGTATATTATATATTCTGTAATTAAGCACCAGACTATTCTTTCGTTACATTGTTAACCGAATTATTTATTAATATATTAATCAGTTTTTTATTCTACTTGGAAAAAATGAGGGTCCTTTATACTTTGATTTTCAACTTGGCAATCATCCTTAATTCTACTGGTAAATATAATAATATAATATGTATCTAATTTAAAAAAAAATTGTTAAGCTTTTCGCAAATTAATTATGCTTTTTAATACCCCTTTGTGGTTAAATTAACATATTTAAGTTATCTAATGAAGCATTGAAAAAATTATACACTACCGCCATTGCGAGGCTAATTTTTGTTCCAACTCAAGACTACACTGATTTTGGCATATTTTCGAAGATTGGCATTTTTTGTGCATGAAAGACCACCGTTGATAAAAATTATTTCCTTCTTTCTTGTTGTAGATTTAAGCTCACAGTTCGAATGCTTACCTAACGGCGACCCTATAACTTATGTTCCTCGTGGTGGATCTTCTGACTGTTCTGAAAGAAATGATTTACCTGAGAAGTCTCTTCCGCTTGCCAAGCCACCTCTTCGGAGCAGGTCCATGCGGCCTCCTGATGCCAGGTCCATAATTCCTCCAAGGATTGTTTGTTCTGACGGACATTCATATGGATTTGATCAATTGAGATTTATTCGGCTTACAGCCAATGAGAGTCCGCACCGGGTATTCGAATTTCGAGTATACACATTTCCTGCCGATGCAGCACTTAAAATAAGAATAGGAAAGAATAAGTTTGGGCCTATACCAACCCAAGAACAAACTGTATTATCAACATCCTATGGCGACGCATTTGCAATATTGGAGGATTATAGTATTCTTGTTGGAATAAGTAAATATCATAATCGTCATACCAAACGGGTAAAAATAAATGTGGAAAGCGGCATGGTTACCCTATTGACCAAAGAAGAAATCGATGGATGTCCAGTAGGTTCCCGCCGCCCAATCTTATTGAATTATAGAGTAGAGCATGTAAACTCCAATCTTTGACGTCATCAATTTGAAAATACATGCAAGGCTAAAATATAATGTTTGCGATCCGGATTCGGATCAACATCTTTCATGTAACTGGTAATTACATTAAAAAGTCAATGTTTTATCGTTCTCTTATAGGTTTTAATCTATCGTTAATACCCCACCCCTTTTTCGGAAGCAGAAAAAAATCTGCTCGCCTCCGCCACAGTGGGGCAAAAAAGCTTTCTGTGGATAAATCAATTGTTATGCTACACTATTCATTCGCTTTGGACGTTTTTTTTAAAGACAGCTAGTTAAATTTCAAAACGATTCTTTAAAAGATTTTCAGATGTATTAAAGAAGATCTTATATCTATGCTCAAACTATCTTTAAATAATTTTCACTGAATGAGAATAATTTTAAAAATGTGTACTACGTTATAAGAAAATTAATGAAGAAAATTTGGTTTTCGGGACTGCCACTGTTTAGCTCATTGACTCCACAATTTTGTGTACATATAAATGTTAAAAAAAGTAATCATTTACTAGGATAATTGAAAATAGATGCTTTTGGGAAATAATTTAAACAATTTTTATTTAAAAAATCACAGTTTGTATATTTTTTAAGAAATATGTAGGCTCTATTATTTTTCTTAGTAAACTAAGATTATCTTTCCAGTGCCTCTGTGCTATGATACTTTTGTTGTTTATAACAATTATTTAAATAATTCATAATTGTTGTCGATTTAGAAAGTATTGTAGCAACGAGTAATTGAAAAGACATTATTAGTCGATTTCGTAAACAAAATTTGAGCGTCTTCGTTGAAGAATAGCTAAACTAAGAATTTTTTTATGAAAATTGTTGAAATCAATAATAATTTTGGATAAATTGCAAAGTAACGTAGCAAAGAGTTATCGAAAAGACATTCTTAGTTGACTTTCTGAAAAAAATTGAGTCCAATCGTTAAAAAATATAGAAATTCTGAATTTGTTCATAAAAATTGTTTAAATATTTAATAATTCTGATACATTTTCGAAGTATCATAGCGAAGAGTAATTGTAAGGACATTCCTAATTGATTACCTAAGAAATTTGAGCCTGTACGTTGAAAAATAACCAAACTCTGGATCTGTTTATTGAAATTGTGTAAATAATTATTAATACTTATTGTTATTTTTGCAAATTAACATAGAAAATATTTTTTAGAACGACATTTTCAGTTTATTCTGTACAAAATTGAGCTGTTTTTTAAATAGCAAAAATCTGTATTTGTTTATGAAATTTGTGTATTATAGTAAATACTAATAGGAAGGACATCCTCAGTTTATTTCGTGAAAAGTGACCCAGTGGGCACAAATTTCCAGAAACGTTCTTAGAACTTTCTAAAAACGTTCTAAGTCAGTCCAAATAACGTTCGTTGAACATACAATGTTCCAGAGCTGCTTTAAGGACGTCTTTGGAACATGAAACGTTTTCAGAACATTATTTGGTCTGACTTAGGACAGTTTTTGAAACGTTCAAATAACGTCTTTTGGCTTGTACGTCCAAGAAACGTTTTTAGGACGTTCCAATTACGTTCTTAAATTTCGTGCCCACTGGGGATCTATTATAGATATAAAATATAATTTGTGAACTATATTTCATAATCTATATTATTCCATATTTTATCTATAACAAACCCAAGATTTCGAAACTACAGTATACGTATCTATCAATTAAATTAGTTAAAACTGAATGTAAAATCAGAAAAGAATGCACCGTGAATTCTTAGACTTCACTGCACGCACAGAGCATATCTTGGAATTCTCTCTATCTCCAGATTTCCATCAGAAAAGTTAAAGTTTATCACTCTAAACTCTAAAGTTCACGAGCGGATGAAACTTTGTACAAATGATTGACAGATTGAAAAGTTTAGAAATACTGAAACTGAGGAAACATGCCGAGCTTTTACATTATCACATCATTCATATCTCTAATCCATTATCGGTTATTTTCCCTGTATCATTTTCCAGACAAAAAATCTCGTGAGAGGTAAAATAATATATTATTTACCCTTAATAAAATGCTGTGTTCTTTACTCTTCAGTCACGAATGTTCCAGTAATTTCAGAGGAATTTCACAAGAAGTAAAAATTGCAAAATATTTGCACTTCCTACATTCAACTTTATATATAATTATAATAATGTGATTACCTCTAAGTTTTTAAAATGAGTTTAATTTTTTAAAAAGGAGGGTTTGAAACATTATGTATATGTACAAGAAAAAATGAAAGATGGGAAGATATGATTAGTATGTAATCTCGAATCGTAGACTTCTGAACCTGAGGAAAGAACCCTTTTATTTTGTCTGGAAGAAACCGGTTTAAAATACGAGCATCTTGGCTGTCGGGAATTGCATCTCAAACCTGAAATATATCATCAAACAGGACGAATCAATGCCATGCGATTTTTGAATTTTTTACAGGTCGAAATGCACTGAAAAAAGCTGAGCTTATTTTTAGTCAGATATTGAACCAAAATTCAGAGGCAGCTTTTTTTTAGTCAAAAAGGACATAAATTGTGTCAGTTGAGTTTTTAAACAAAGTATAATCACATGGAGTTGTCTCGGCAGTGCTTGAATTTAAATATATTTTGAAACATTTTGACGGCGACATCAACAGACAGAAATCGTGAAAATTTTGTTTTCAAAATCAGGTGACATTTTTCCCGAACTAGGTCTCTAAAATTTGCAAGGATACTAGGATCTACAAACTTAAATTTTCGAAATATTTTTTTTTTTCAAAATAAATATTCTAAAAAGAAATAAAAAACAAAAAATAGGCAAATTTGATAACTTCTATTCTAAAATCTTGGCCGATTGACGGTTTTTCTTTGTTCTAGGGACAATTTGCAGAATTTTATTTAATTGGTGGATTTCAATAAGTTAGTACGAATGGGCTTTTTGAGTTGCAAAATACGAATTTGCAGTCAAAATTAAAAAAAAATTTAAAGCGACCTAAGAAGTCAACTTGTTGAATTTTTGAATTCTTACCTAAAATTCCTGTTTTGTGATGGAAAAATACCAATTTATTAAAAAAAAAATTAATTTATGTCTTTTTGTTGAATTTTAACCGCAAATTTGCATTCTGCGATTCAAAAAACCCACACCTACTGACTTTCATGCAAATTCAAACTTTTTTCTGTCTCACGTTAATTTAGAGATTTTTGCGAAAATATTCATAAAATCCTTTAAGATTTATTTTTCCATAACAATACAGTTTTATGGTCTCATAAAAAACAAAGAAGAATATAGTTTACAGCTTCTACAACTTTTACATCAAACTTTTTCCTTTGAAGTCGGTATTTTTGAAATAATCGATATTCTCCATTTTTTTTCTAATTATTTTTCCATCAAAACGTTGTTAAAACTCTTAAATTAGGTTCTTTTTGCACTTTCATCACAACATAAAATTTTATTGTTGAGAACTTTTTAAAGAAACAATTTTTTTTTACATTACATTTTAGTAAATTGACTTTGAATATTTTCAGAAAAACTGAGTTTTATAAATGATTCTGTGAATTGAGCATAGACGTCCCTGCCCCAATCGAAATATATACGGTATTACAGTTTATAACATATTGAGGACAAGTGAGTGTCCGAGTTTGAGTCTCAGTTCTCAGACACTTGCAATCAGCTAACGTTGGCAAACTTTTAGTATTGGACTTTTGTCAATAACCAGGTAAAATGGTGAAATTTAAAAAAATGATTAATTGTACAATTAGTGATTTGAGAATAAGATATTCGGAATCTACCATTTTTTAAATTACTGAATTATGAAATTAGTTTGAAAAAGTTGAAAATTTGATAAGTTTAAGAAACATAATTGAGGCACTAGCTAAACTCATTCTTGTTGGAAATCATTTTTTTCGCAGATTCAAGTACTTTAGGTTTTCAACTATCGATCATTTTCACATTTTTTCATAGATTTAAAACATGAAAAAATGCATTTTAATATAATTGAGAATGACAATTAGGTAAAACAAATTTCGTTTTTCCTCCACTCTATTCTAAAAATAAATAAGAAAATATTTTTAAATCTTGAATGTATAGCTCATAAAAAGACCACTTGCTTCTATAGTTTTTTTCTTATCCTATAATAGTAGAAAACGTTGTTTTTTCTCCTGTAAAATTTCGTTTTGGGCTTTACCTATTGTTATCATTCTCAGTGCCTCAATTTATTGCCCTTCAAATTTAAAACTTGTTTAGACAAATTACATATACGTGGTATTGTGAAAACTTGTTGATTCCAAATACATTATTTTCAGATCGCACATTGCAAAATTATATATATTTTTTAATGTCGTAAATTTGGCTTGTTGATGAACAAGGTACCTGCTGGAAAGGTTTAGTTTGTTCTTGGATGATCACATATACTCCAAATTTGGTAAATATTTGTTGCTTCATATAAATATTAACAAATTCACAATAATTACCATTAATTTCCAGGAACTTTGCAAAAAATTTCATAATTGAGGCTCCGGATGCAAAAAGGAGATATAGAATTATTAGGTGGAGTGGGGGGCCCCTGAGCACTTGAGAATAAAGTTTCGAATTTTAATTTTTAAAATACACATCCGCATTGTAAATTAAATGCCGCATCTTTTTATTTTAATAAAAAAAAGTTGTAGCTTTTTTACTTTTCAAATTATTTACAAAAAACTGTTATTTTCTCTGCTTAAAATATTTCGCCTTTCTAAACTTCAACTCGCAACGAAATCGTTTCGGAAGTCGAGCAAATTTTGGGCAATCAAAAATTGTCAGCGAGAAAGTTTTTCAGTAAGGTTAATTTTTATTTAAAATGGGAAAAATCAGAATTTATTCTAAGTTACATGAAATGGGTAGTGATAATTTAGTATCACTCGGCAACAAATTATTAACTTTTTCCCCAATTAACATTTTCAACTTTTGCTAACGCCATCGTTCGCAGAACATGACTATGCATACTTTCTTATGAATTTAATTAAAAAATATTAAAAATTTCCGAATTCGTCGCGAGTTGAAATGAAAAAAGGCGAAATATTTTAATCAGAGAAAAAACAGTTTTTTGTAAATAAGTCCAAAACTAAAAAAGCTAAAACTTTTTTTATTGAAAGAAAAGAATGCGGCATTTAATTTACAATGTGAAACTATATTTAAAAAATTCAAATTCAAAACCTTATTCTCAAGAGCTCAGGGGCCTCCCCACTCCAGCAAAATAATTTTATATCTCCTTTTTGCACCGGTCCGGCGCCTCAATTCTTCTGGTAACTTTACAGAAATTTTCGGTAAATTTCAAGATATTATTTGCTTAACAACTCAGCAAAAAAAATGCTAGAGTAATAAGTTAATAGTCATTTAAAAGCTGAAAGTTTTCCATGTAAATGAGCTTGAAGAGTTTAGAGCATTATTTCTTATACAAGAGGAAATGGGAAAATTTTTTAAAAATTCGCTAATATGAGGAAAACATTTGTTAACAAATTGCAGTTGACCAATTTGAGAAATAATAAAAATTGTTGCTTAAAATTACAAAATCGTACAACTATACTATCTTCAGTTCTAATGAAAATATTAGAGCGATTCAAACTTCAAACTGTAACGGATAGGCTCTGTAATTATTTACAATCTCCCGGAAGAATGTGATTGTTTTATTTTTGGTGAAAATCGCGATATTTTCGGTCATTTTTTTTGTTTGTTGGAAAGTAAGTGTTAGTAACCAGCTGGGGTGCATTTTTTTGCTGCCGGTCGGAAGAAACGTCAATGCCTGGGCAACAATTCGGAAGCACGGGTCAAAGAAAGGCATCAGCGGTCAGCAGCAAAAAAGGCACCCCCGCTGCTTTCTGACACTTGCTTTCCAACAACAAAAAATGTCTAAAAATATCGCGATTTTCACCAAAAATAAAACCACCAAAAAGCAACAATTTTTATCATTTCTGAATTTGGTCAACTGTAATTTGTTTACAGATGTTTTCCTCACATTCATGAATTTTTACCATTTCCTCTTGTATAAGAAATAATGCTCTAAACTTGAGTTCTTTAAAATGTGCCCGAAATTCCTTACTTTTTTTACATTTTTCAATCTGCAAAGCACAAAAATTTGTTTACAATTACGTCTTCAAGCTTATTTACGTGGAACACTTTCAGCTTTCAAATGACTATTAACTTATTACTCTAGCATTTTTTTTGGCTGAGTTGTTAAGCTTCAAAGGCAGATGCCTATCATTTTTGCGCTGATAGTAAGTTTCCATCGTAAGTCAAAGTTAACATAGATAGGGTTCCAAGAAAAATCATAGAAAAGATCTCAATACTGAGTCGTCTATCTTTTGACGTTAAATGGATTTGTATTTTAATATGACGGAACTATGCCTCGAAATTTATTGCAGGTGTAGATAAAATATTACTTTTTATTTCGAACCTAACCATTTTTAGTAATGCTAGCTAGTTATGCTTTGCTTAATATTGAAATCAGCATCGCAGCAAGGCGTCTGACTCAAACGTCCCTACCCTGAAAAACATGAGACACAGCAAAAGTTAGTACAGCCTTCTTCTGTGTGTCGACATTTTTGTTTTTAGTGATATGCTTAGCAAACATTTTTTAATAGCTTGAGACTATAACAAAATTGGTTCAACTTTACTTCAAGTTTTCTCAGAAGCAGGATAAAAGTTATCGAGTCGCGTGATGAGAAATCATAAAAAATCATTTTACTCAAGTTTCGTCTGGGTCATTAAGTCATTATTTTTAAATTGCTTGATCGTGAAACCCGATCCCTAAGCGTACAAAAATTAGCATTTCTACAAGAACATATCGGTAAGAATACGAAGGATACAATATTTTCATAATCCATTAACATTTTTCTTGTCTCAAGAAAACGTACTTAAGCAAAGAAAATCAAGTTTCTTCAATCGAGTACATTTTTCTTGAGGCAAGAAATATTTTTGTCGATAAAGAAAATATTGGATCACTCGTATTTGTAAAGATATATTCATGATTCAATATTATCAATGAAAACTATATTAGGTGAAAGCATGCAAGAGTAGGTCATTTTAATTTATTGGAATATGCAAAAAAATTTATTCCTAAAACATTGACCACAATATTTGGCACAACATTTAACACTACTATTTAACTAGAAGCAATGACCTATTCAGAAATCGAGAGGCATTAGGAGACGCACTTCTAGATTATTTCTTAAAAACATTAAAAGCAAATAAATAATGGATTTTATATACCATTTTTTAACCAGACATTGTTAAATGAATATTTAAGTCTTCCCAGGGCGTGAGAACCATTCTCACTACTCATAATATCTAAAATACTCTGGCATAGTTTCCTCTAAACAACATTTTTTTATTGATATTATAAAAGTTAGAAATCATCGAAACAGATGGTATCTTCTCACAAGAGTAAATAAATTGAATTAAATTGAATTAACACACCACTTCGTTTTCATTTTGAAAAGTTCGGTTTCTAGCCAACTCTCGTAGAAATAAAAAAGTACAAAATAAACAGAGAGTATCCCCAAAACACCTGAAAATTGCACCATCTCTCGCTCGGTAAGTGTTTGTCTTACTGAAAATTTTTGGTTTCATAAACTGCCATACAATAGGACAATACTTTGACCAAGTTTTTATTTGACGGTTTTTTAGGCGGGGTTACTTCAGAGATAAGGCGATATATGTTGAACAAGAATAAAGAATTGAACAATGATGACTCCAATTCGGTTTGTTCAAAAGGCAATGATTATTATCTAATTTATTTATGAAAACCGAAATTGAAATAAATAATCAAATTTCCGATAAATATAGCAGGGAACTCCCTATAATTGATATTTAATCGACAGTGTCAAAGTCTGTCTAATTTCCTCTCTTGTTTCTTCTTTTGGTTTCTTTCCGCCGATACTCTTATTACATCAGGGATCAATGAATCGTTACATAAAATCGTGCACACGTTATCGAACCTCGACGTCGACGATCTTGGTCTAATGTAACATACAGACAGTTGAAATATATACGTCAGATAATTCAAGACACTAGTATGATGATTTAAAGAGAGCATTGCACGATTGACTAACTAAGACTAAGGTGTCAAGTTGGTCATCGAAAATCGGAATCACGACAGGTATCATTTTTATCTCCCAATTACGATTCAACTTTACTCCGAGTGGCTTTTTTGTCGTTCTGTTATCTAAAGTGTCTCAAGGTTCTGGATTAGATTGTCTGGAAGTCTGGTCTTAGGCTTCAGCTACTTTTATTGAGTGATAATATTGGGAAAATGATAGGAAAATAAAAAGGATTGAATAGTCTTATTGCGTTTTAATATAATCACACTAAATCCGCAGGTATCAATTGATACGGAAATCTGTATCTGTGCAGATAAAATTGCTACCTTCAGATTTACTGTGTATTTAATCAAAGGTAAAGTAAATATTAGACAATTTAAAATTTAATAACAATCAAAATTAGATCCCCACAAATGAATTACTTTACACATTCTAGTGGATTCTTGATATAGAATTTGGAAGCTCTTAAACTCAGATTCCTTTAGTTTAAAAAGTACATTTGATTAGGACAAAAGTATAGAAGATGTAATTCGTCTTTTGATGATTCTGGAACTTTGTTAAGATTGTATTTCTCCCTTAATTGAATCTTTCAGAAATTTGAGTCTTTAAAATATTCATGTTTTACAAATTTGAACACCTTCTAATTTAAAAAGTTGAAAAATGATGTTTTAATTATTTTCATATTTTTCCAAACTTCGACACCTCAGAATATGTTATACTACGAAAATATTGCAGAATAGTTTACAATTATGAAATTTAGATCGTTTGAGAGTTAATTCGTGTAGGACTATTCAAATTAATTCTAAAAAGAGTAGAGTATTTTTGAAATTAAATAATTTTTTTTAGACTTTTCCAACCCGAGTTCTTATATTCTCAATAAAATTATCTTTGTGATACTTTTTATCAATTGAAGATTTTTTTTCATTTTCGCTTCAGTTTCACTTTGCATATTAAATCCCCCTTTTTCAATAAGTCTGAGATAAATATATTTTATGAGTTTAGTTTGTGAGTTCTAAAGTGCATCAGTTGCAATTTCAGTCACGTAGCACATGTAATAGAGATACTGAAAATTTTCCTCTCTTCACTTACTCCTGCATGAATCAATAAAGCTTGTGTGAGTACGTGTTTATTCTCATGAATTACTTGTTCAGAAGAATCATTCACTTGATTTATAACTGATATTTTAGATTCACTGGGAAGCACACAGCCCACTTTTATAACCAGTTACATTGATCAAAATAAAACAAACTGTAGCCTGAATCGAGAAAAAAAGATACGGACAAGATTAGAATCTTAACGAATGTTAATAACTGGTAAGGATGTTATTAAATCCAAAAATTTCCGATAATTCTACGCCGATCACTTAAACCGTGTGAAAAAATAATTTTTGATTTTAATCGTAGAGCGCATATGTGTAAAGGTGCCTTAAGTTTGTGCTTCGACACTGCTAAAAAATTGGCCCCTTTCATGTGCATGTTTTACAAAACATTGATTCCGGTAAAGTTCTACCAAAAGTTTTATTGTCATTTGTGACATTTCAAACAAATTAAAAAATGGCTATTTTTCTATTCAAAAAAACATTTGTTATATATGTACAAAAAAGAAGATTAAAGAAAAAATTGCGATATTCCTTCAACAGGGTGGCCGAAAAACATTATTTTCAAAATACTCTGACTTTTTTTATAAACAGAATAAAACAAATACAGATTAAAATTCAAATAATTTGAATTTATTTATTATTTCAACCAAAAAAGGAGAATTTTTAATAAAAATCAGGGCAATTAGAGCACAGGGCTTCGAGTCTGAGCATTCCGGGTTCCCCATCTGGCAGCACTGCTCCAAATTGATGATTTTATCAAAATACCTGAATTTCTTTTTGAATAATTAAATTTTTAACAAAATACATACCTAACACAACGATGACTTCTACATACAAAAATGCATTTTCAACTAAATGTCGAATTTTTAATCTGAAAAGTCGAATGTTTTAGAAAACAGTTATTGACTTTTAAACACGAAAATATGAATTTTCAACAAATAAGTTATTTTTAATCCAGAAAGTTCAATTTCCTAAAAAATTGTAAAAAAATTGAATTTATAACCAAATAATTGAGCTTTAAAGCAAAAGAGATGATCTTTTAACAGAACGGTTGCATTTTCAATGAAAAAGCTCAATTTTCAAGCCAAAAAGATGAATATTCAAAATTAAAAATTATGAGGGATTATCATTATTATTATTATTATGAGGGAAGTTATCACAGTTAAAATTTCAACCCAAAAAGTTGAATTATCAGCAAAAAATGAATTCTCAACAAAAAAATTATATAGTTTAATTTTCAAGCCAAAAATACGAATTTATTAGAATAAGGTTGACTTTTCAAGCCGAAAATTTGAGTTTTCAACAAAAAGATGAATTCTTAAAGAAAAATTTAATAGTTGAAATTAATAAAAAAAACTAATTTGCCACAAAATAGTTAACTTGTCAAACAAATAGTTAAATTTTCAACTAAAAAGGTTAAATTTCCAACCGAAACCTAATTTTTAACAAAAAAGAAATATTTTTTAATAGAATAGTCCAATTTTTAACCAAAGATATGAACTTTAAACTCAAATGATAAATTTTTTGTTAAAAAGCCGAAATTTTAACAAATAAGAATTTCTCAGTCAAGAAAGAAAAAAAATTAATCCAAATTTTGGAAATTACGAGAAAAAATTTTCAGTAAAATAATTGAATTTTCAACCCGAAAATATAAATTTTCAATAAAAAAGGTAATTTTCAACCAATCAGTTGTATTTTTAACCAAAGATGAGGAAATATTTCAAACCAAGAAGAATAGTTTTCTAACAAAAAGACTTTTACCCAAGTAGCTGAATTTTCTATTAAAGAAGCTCAATTTTCGAAAAAATTGTTCAATTTTCAAAGAAAGAGATGAATTTTAAACTGAAATGATAGATCTTCAACAAAAAATAATTAGAAAAAAATAGTTGATCCTTCAATCAATTAGTTCATTTTTCACACAAAAAGACAAATTTTCCGCGAATAATAGTAGATGTTTCAACAAAAAAATATTTCAATTTTAAATAAAAAAAGCAGTCGAATTCAACCAGAAAAGACGAATTTTCACAAAAAAAAAGGTGAATTCTTAACCAAAGAGGATTAATTTTCTATCAAACAGTTGCATTGTCATCAAACAGATGAAATTTCAACAAAAAGTTAATTTTCTACAAAAACAGTGAAATTATCAACCCAAAAATACGAATTTTTAACAAAAGAGTTTAATTTTCAACGAAAAGGATGACTTTTCACAAAAATTGTTGAATTTTCAACCATATAATAATGACATGTATAACGAAAAATATTATCGTCCGGAGGAAGCGACTGCAAAAAATAGAAATAGAAATACAAGGCAAACAAATTACTGGCACGAATATTATATCAGAGTGGCTGCAAAACTTAATTTTCAATATTTCCTCATTTTTCCCTGATAATTTTTTCATTTTCCCTGACTATTAATATTCAAGGACCAGAATCTTATAGAAATTCCCTGCCTTTTTAAAGATTTTTTCAAAATCCCTGACTTTTCCCTGTTTTTTAGGGTTTCCCCGGCCTACGGCCACCCTGTTCAATTAAATTACGTGTTAAGAATTCCCTTGAGTCAGACATTTCTTTTGAGAACATGCTTAATTGCTCAAAATATGTGACTGTCCCTAAGAACAAGAACAAAAGGACTCACTTTTTCGATATCGATTATGGGTTTTCGATGGGAAATCAAACTTCAATATACGCTCTATCTGTGACATTATAATAATGTCCCGGAAGTGACCGGAAGTGGATAAATTTGTTTGTTGAAGAAAAAATATAACACGTGCACTATTGGAACTTGCTAAATATTTAAATGCATTTTTCTCGAAAAGCGGTTTTTCGACAATCCAACTTCAAAAATGCCGCGGTACCTCGTTTGTCAACCTAACATACCGTCTGCTAACTCAATGCCGATACGTAGTCGGTCCTTTTCTTATGGCCCCACACATACTCCACTGGCGGATAGTATCGGACCACTAACCGGGTGACCTATTAAAATTAGCCATGACTTTGAAAGGTGACAGTGTCATCCAGAATATAGATAAAAATATTTTGAAAAAAAACTTTGGGAAGCTTTTAAATTCTGCGTGAAATGAGCCTCATTTGATGTAATTTGGCCTTGTGGGTATTTAATTATCATATGAAAAGTCACAATTAAAATGATAATTTTTCGGTAATTTTATACCTAAACTTCAACTCTTGGCTGGAGCTTTTTTTCTTTTTTACGTGATAATTTGACACTCACAGGGCTAAATTACTTCAACCAAGGCTCATTTGACGCAGAATTTAAAAACTTCCCAGCGGATTTAAAAAAATATTTGTATCTATACTCTCTAAATCTGAATCTGTGCAATTGGCAGCACTGCACCACGTCAATTTAGCAGTCATAATAAAATAAGATTTTAGTAGATTCAATGAAATAATTGTAGTAGAAACTCAAAACCCATAAATGTGATCAAATATTGAAAAGTGTGAAAAGATTTGATGCTTCTAAATGACAAAAAACCTCACATATTTCTTTACTTTTAAGATTCGATTGTCATGCACACACCCGTCAAATACTTTTTATACGAGTTGGAATATATTATTCCCTCAGTAAATTCAGTACACTTATAGTCCGAAAATTTACAAATTTATTTCTTAAAAAAAATTATTTTTGCTACTGAAGTAAAAGAATAACAACAACGCCTTACTTTGAACCTTAGAGGTTATATCTCGCATGATTTACTCTGGTGTTACTGAATTGTTTAGAGAAAAGTCCGAAATCGCTGATTAATCAGTGAAATGTCCAACTACTATTTCAATCAGTTTATTCTTCACTTATTCATATTTAGAGAGTATTCTGAACGGCGCTGTCACCTTTCAAAGTCATGGCTAATTTTTAATAGGTCACCCGGTTGGTGGTCCGATACTATCCGTCGGTAGTGTATGTGGCAATTTTTTTTCCTTTAAGATCAAAATGAAATTTTTATTTACCAAAATCAAAACAGAAAAAAGTTAACATATCAAAATCAGATTTCCAACTTTGCAGCTCATTAGGGACGAATATATAACAAAAGAAAAAAGAGGGATTTTATTTCATTAAATGTAATTTTAATGTAGTTTTCAGTTTTTATTGACTTTTACCTACGTCCAGATCCAAGCCCAATAATAATTATTTGGAAAGACAGCATATGCTTTCTTTAATAAAAAAAAATGTAACTAAACTTTTTTTCCCATGCTTTCTTGCACACTTTGCAGGCCTCTGGTCAGAAAAAGGTGTAATAAAGCCTAAAGGTATATGTTTTTCTTTTATCTAAGTCTAGGATTCTAGGTTTCTGAACAAGGCTTCCCCCCATGGCAATTCCTATCCTGTAATATGTTATTTTCCTGCGACAGGGGCAGGTCCCATCCGAAAATCTGTGAGCATTCAGTGATCACGTGAATAGCTCGTGACAAAGACCAAACGAGTCTAACAGTTGTCACAACGAGCGGGCGTTTAAAGAATTAGAAGATGCAAACTTTATTTTCACTGAAGTAGGTCAGGTATAATTAAAAACGGATGCTGTAGTTTAAAAAAAAAAATATATATATATATATATATATATATATTATAGAAGTGCAATAGTTATGCTTATACTATTGTTATAAAAATATGCTTATACTATTTTTATAAAAATGTTAAATATAGGTCTCCTCGTTTGAATGGAACGTGACCAGCAGAACGTTTCATAATTTCATGTGAAGGACCTTCGAGCAACACGCGTGGGTGATTGAGAATTATTATGATTCGACTCTTTGGACTCAAGAAACAAAGAATTAAATGTTAAAAGATGATGAAAGTTCTCTGCCTTTGACACTGTTTTTCATATTTTTGCAAACAATTTATTTTGTAATAATATTTAAAAATATTTGTCTTTAGCGTACACATCTTTTTAAGATAATTGCAGAAATTTTTTAAAAAGTTGGTAAAAATGGAAAATCTCTTCAACAAATAAAACTTCAAGAAGTCTAACGATGTCATTTAACTTTAAGTCGGAACTAATTAACTTGCTGTTGAATCTATATTTAAATAAGTACCATCGGCGCCGAGAAGATTTACAGTTTACACCAATACATTAATATAACCAGATGTAACTTATCCTAAACAAAAGGGAGGTACCAAGAAGTTATGGAACCCTGGTAATATAACTAAGGATTGGTTTTTAATATTGTATTGTTCTGAATATTATTTATGTAATAATTTTAGTGTTATTACAAATACTAAGTATACATATTCGAATACAATATTTTAACAAATTTTTTCCATATGTAAATTTTCTTGTACTATTATAATAAATCATATTTTTAACAGTTTCGTAACTACCTTAGATGAATTTGGTAATATTTCATAGAAAATTCAAATATTTTATTTTTCATAAATCTGGAATTTCTACTTTGAAAGACATCCAGACAAACAAAAAACAGGTTCTGAGTAACAAAGAGCAAATCATTTAGGAATTCTATGATCAGAAAATCATGTTTTTTTTTAATCTTTAGTTTGTATAGTTCGAACTTTATTTTGAATACATAAATCCTTTTTATGTTAAAAGAATATTCTGTGATAAATAGTAGAGTAGAAATATCTACATAAATGAACGAAGCGGTACCGTCTATTATTGCATCATTGAATTTTAAAATATCTTTATCTCTCGCACCTGATATTTCTTTTGTACCATTAAAAATTAAAACGTAACCTAAAACGTGTGATGTAGCTTTGCATAAAGTAATTTACGTTTTTTATATTTCAACGGATCACAGGTGACTTTTTTCTTAATTCTTCTAATTTTCTTTGACATTTTTGACTTGTAGAATTATTGAGATCGTTAAGATCAATTGAGGCTTTGTCTTGTCGAAGGTAAAAATAGTACTTGATTTGTTTTTCTGGAAAAAAACAAGCATACGTAACATTCTGCATAACAATATGAGATTGAGATGATCATATAATAAAAATCCAATATGTCACATTGTAACCTACATAACTACATATCCAAGAAAAGAGTAAACATCATTTTTACAATATTATATTTAAAATTGTATCATTTAAGGCTAACATAATCCCCTTTTGATAATTATTCATATATTTTAATTTAAAATTAATTTATAAAGATGAGCTCGTATATAATTATTTGTTAATCTGACCAAAAACAAAAATAGCGAACAATTACAAAAATGAGTAAACTATAAAAATTCTTCAACAAATGAATTCCTTGTCTTTACAACTTCAATCCTTGATTCTATTTCCTCATAGTAAAAAGCAATTATTGATTTTCTTTCGTTCACTTAATGAAAAAATTGAACGTGACCACCTTGAGAGTGAGTACCTTCCTTTTTAGGCAACCTACCTTAAACACTTTTTGTTACATCAAGTTTATTCGATGTAATTTTAAGTACAGAAGAAATGTCGACTTCTGTCAAATAATTTATAATAAACTTACAGTCCCCGGGCTTGAAATAAACAGGTAATTGATTAAATATTAAATGCTTTTTCATAGCTCCTAAAAATGAAAAGTTATGTATAACTTGAGAAATTGACAACTGATGGGTGTCACGGCAGAACTATGTAAGTGCCAATTAAGGAAAAAAATTATTAGGAATTAAAATTTTCATTGGAATATTAATAATTTGTATAAACTAAAGAAATAGTTTTTTCATAAAATCATTGAAAATCTAATAGGACACAAACTAATAGATAATTTTTGAAGCAAAAAATTAATTTTAAAATTGTTGATTCGAATGACGCTATTAATTTTTGCGCAATAATCTCAAAAGCGATTATTGACATCATAGTTTGATGATTGCTTTGCAAAGTTCATGCGCTTAAAAGTTGAAAATATGTTTAAAAGGCAATGAACTTCGATGTTGAAAAAATATGTATTTGTCCTGTCTTAGGCAACTCGGTATCTTAAGAGGGGCCCCTTTTTAAAATCAAAAAAGCTATATAATTAAACACTAGATATTAATAAATTTAATTCGTAGCGTACTGTTTAAACATGCTCTTAACATTTATGACATATTAGTTATGCAAAATACATTATAAAACGTAAAATAAGCGTCAAATAAGGTCTAACAGAAAATAAGTGTAAACAAAGTTCAAGGACTAAATATTGATGAAATGTTGTAAAATTTCAAATTTTATTCATCTTAGATCGAGAATTTACTTATATAAATCGAAAAAGCAACATATTTTCAAGAATTTCTTATTCGTGGTGTAAAAGCAATAAAGAGGTTAGGTAAAGTTACAACGGATTGGCGGGAAATTTAAAAATCTGAAATATTTTCTATATCACACCGGAAACTCACAAGTAAAGCAGTTTTCGCTTTTACCTACATTTCTCTAGCACCAATTGAAAAGTTTACAAAATTATCTATAAAAAAAAGTAACTTACTCCTTCAAATCATCAGAAGTTATTAAATCACAACTTCTAAAACAGGTAAAATTTCATTCTCGAACGTACAAAAATAATTTTTCCTTTCTGTTTTTGTTAATTTACTTCCAGTGCAGGAACAAACACTTTCGAAATAACTAGAAATCTGCTGAGCACGTATTTTCATGCGTAAGTGATGACTATAATGTTTTCGTACAAAAAAATTAATGGTGGCCCGTCTTAGGAGGGGGCTAGTCTTAGGCAACTTTCCCCTATTTCGCATTTTTAACAACTTAAAAATTAAAATTTTGCTTACAAAAATCTGCAATGGAATTTTAGAGAATTTCGAAGCCAATAAAACATGTGGTTTAAAAAAAGTAGTACTAACATGGTTTAGTGAAAACAAAACTTCAAGTATAAGCTGAAATTTATTTTGAATATACCGCTGGAAGTAAATGGCGTCTCTCGTATAGCGCAGGTGTATGTACGCTGCTTGCTACCATGACGCCGTGACTCTTGGTCCTCTCGCGATTACTAATATTGATTAGGGTGGCCCAAAATAATACTTTAAAAATAATATTTAGGGGTGGCACTACGCTTCAAAGTTTTCGGTTAGAAAATCGACCGGCGTTCATAGAACCGTCAACGGTCCCAGGAAACTTTAACTTTTCCTGGGCACCTTTGTGACTTGTAAGAGGATTATGGGAAAGTGAGCGACGTACTTACCTGCGAATTTTATTGTCGTGGACTCCGGTTATTGGGACTGGAAATGAGAATTTAGAGGTGTCTTCTCTATTCTATCCTGTACGCCTACGAGAGTACATAGTAGAGTCTGAATTAAATAACCGAGGCGACAGACCCACCATTGAATAAGTAATTTATGGATGCCACCTCTAAATATTATTTGAAAATTACAAAAAAAATTGGCAATTCTTTAGTATGAAGAACATGTTCCTAGTTTCAAATAACAAGAAATTGAAAGTCTGTAATTTTGGGCCACTCTAATACTGATACTCTAAAATAAAACCTTTTAGCCAAAAAACGTTGATGCTTAATTATTTTTATTGTTTTTATAAAATTGACACATGAATTTTCTTTGGCTTTGAAAGCGTATGACGTCACAGGACATGCTTCGAGTTATGGGGGGCGCAACAGGTAGTCAAAGTTTACAAAAACTTAACTTTAAGCAAAAAACAATTTTTTTGTGGATGACCCTATACGACACAACAAAAAATTAAGTTATACATAAAATAATTTTTATTTAACGACTATTTGTAGTATTTAATAGGCTTGTATACTCTGTTCCCCGATAGAAGGTCCTAAAGACGCGCATGGGGGTTGTGGTTTCTCGATGGAGGATTGTCCTTACCCTTTTTTTTACACGCAGTTTCTTTATTTCTCTTCTCATTGGTCCTTTGGTCCGAGTTGAATATTTATCACTTTCCTTGGGTTTCTTTCTCAAATTTTTCGAAAGGTTCTTACCAGATGTTAGCCATAAAAAAAGAGGACCTCACCGCGTGCAGGTCTCGAGTTACAAAAATTAAAAAGTTAAAAATTAATATTTTTCCAATCACCGACTTGAAAGTAATATATTCGGAATTTGCACATTATTCCTATTCAAACGACATGTAATTTGTACATAAAAATTGAAAATTGGAGAACTAATCAATATTAAATTAAATCTTGAGCTAAAGTTTCTTTAATTAAACTTCTTGAAATCTTCAACTTTTCGAAGCAAGTAATATATCATTGGAATCGGAAAAATTTGTAGATGCTGATTATATTATTTTCAAATCGGTAATTGCAAAATTGACAGTTTTTAAATTTCCTTCCTTTGACCTGTCTGTGGGCAAAAGACCCCTGCTGCGGTTAGGTCACCGAAACAGATATAAGTGAAAAACCAGACTGTCGACCAATGCCATTGTCGTAAATCAATGAAGAAAAGAGTTTTTCATGAAGTTGAAGGACTTCATTTCGGATTGGCTGAAACATGTCAAGAAAACCCGCCTTCTTGAAAAAATTTAACAATAGGCTGCGCGAAGAAAACCAAAATGGGTCGTTATTCAGGACATAAATATTATAGAAGCGGAAGGGAAATATGTTGCCACGGTTAGTATTTATTTCACTTGATTTGACCTAATATTGATAATATAATAATGTTATAAAACTAAGAACTATTGATAATACATATTTTTCAAAATATTTTAAACATGCCAGCATCTAGAAAATAAAGTTGTATAGTAGACGTACATAAGTTGAAGATTTTGCCAGCCCTAAGCTTCACGAAGAAAAATGGAATTCGGACTGAGTCCTATATTTAAAAAAATAGGGACTGAGTCCTGTATTTCGAGGAAATCGGATCCAGAATTAATTTTGCTAGAAGAGTACTGGGCACTCACTACTTATGTTAGCCCTGCATCCAGATGTGGAGTGCTGCCTACAGTGGCCCTTGAGGATCGGTCCACAATGAGACCGGCCCTGAAATGTGGCTGTTCCCAGTGCACAACTCAGTCCGGAAAGGCAGAGGAAGGGGCTCTAAATATTCATTGTGGATCCCGATTCCTTAATTATTACCAGTTCTTAGTCCGGAATTTCTGAACACACTCCTGAATGTCTGGGAAAAAGGAGACCAAGAGAATGAGGGAAGCTGTTAGATTCTAAGAGGCCATAAATACTACTCTAAAGTTAATTAACACCGATTCACACACCATTCTTTGTTATGAATATTTATCAGAAAAATTCTGTTAATAAAATAGGGAAATTTTTTTCTGAAAGCAATTCATAGAATTTTTACTCAATTTAAATTTTTCTGAAAAGTATATTACAATAATTACTAAACTATATCATTTTTTTAAATCTACATAATCTTCTCTTAACAAAATCCGTCTTCAGGTTATCATAAAAATTAGCTCCTCATTTAATAGTATATTATGCAGCAAGGGGGAGAAATTGCACATCTCCCGAAACGATAGTCCAATTTTTCCCCCTTCGTTGCATACGATATTTTTCATAACAGCAAAACTCTAATGGGGGCATCGAGGGTGAAGCCCTTGTCCGAAAATTTCTGGGAATTTATCGATAAGTTTCCATAAATTGCCGAAAATTCCTGGAAAAGTTCGGTAATTTATGAACATTTATTAGTAATTTATGGTAATTTTGGCTATCGACAAGTTTCTATGGATCACCAAAAATGTTCAAAATTTCGGGAAATCTCTGGTAATGTATGGGAATTTATCGTTCATTTCGGGTAACATTGGTTATCAAGAAGTTCACATGAATTCCCAAAATTTCCGGAAATTTTCAGTAATTTATGGAAATTTATCGTTTATTTATGGTAACTTTGGTTATTGGCAAGTTTTTCATGAATTAACAATCTATTTATAATGTCCGGAAATTTATGGACATTTATCGGTCATATACTATAGTAAGCTTCGATAATTTTATCCTAAACATTTATCATTGTTAAAATTTTGATTAACTTCATTCAACTATCCTCCTGTAGCCAGGGTCACTATGGTATAGAGACAGCGAACAGCTCACCTGCATAATATTAATAATATTCCATTAGGGTGCTTCCATGAACCACGAGGCCCAATCTGGGCCATTTTTTGACCCCCCCCCCCACACCCATGTAGACTAACGTGGCATTTTAACGGGCACGTTTTCTCTCTATGGACAAAAATGCCGTGCTTTTGCCCCCTAGGGAGAAAAAGTGCCCATTATTGACCTCTGACGTCACGTTAGTCTGAAAGCTGCTACTTCTAACCCCGTTTACAGCGTAAAAGAGACCCTTTTTTCCCGTGTTATCAAATAGTATATTATGTACCTAGGGCAGGGCTCACCACTATCAGCAGGTGCTGACTGACACGACAAGGGCATGACTGCCACCAATTTTTTCTGTCATTTTTTTCCTCGATTTCCAGGAATCCTGAAAAGGGTTATGGTCACGGCTCGTTGCGGCTCATTGTCACACCGAAGGGTCTGATTTTTTTCTACTTGAATTCACAATACATTTCATTTTTTCATTTTAAACTGTTATTTACCGTGAAGGATTAGGGACCAGTCGAATGACAAGATTTATGAGGGCCTGTTTGACCTATTAGTCTCGCGACTGACACTGTTAGTATTTTCAGTCACTGACTGCCTTTTGGTGAGCCCTGACCTAGGGGGAGAAGAGGGGCTTTTTTGACGAGTGTATGTTTTCAGTACGAGTAGTAGGCGAGCGCGTAGCACGAGTCAGGAACGAGTACTGAAAACATACACAAGTCGAAAAAGTGCCTCTCCTCCTTGGTGCAATCGATATTTTTTATAACAAATGGATGATTTCAGACATTTCTCGAAATACAGTCATGATTTTAGTCCATAATAGTTTCTGAATAAAGAAGCATGAAATTTATGTTAACTTATTCCAAATTATCAAATATCCAATAAAAAAATTGCCGGGAATTTTTGGTAATTTACGGTATCTTTAGAGGTGATATATGGTAACTTACCATAAATTTCCCAAAATTCAATTTCAAAATGTCTTTAAATTTTCGACCATTTATGGTAATTTCACACGCCAATATGGTATCTTACCATAAATTACCCAATATTCATTTTTTTTAATTTCTGGAAATGTATGGCAATTTTTTGTCATTTATGGTAATTTTACCGGTAAATATGGTGAATTATCATAAACTACCCAAAATTGATTTTTAAAAATTTCCATAAATTTCCGGAATTTTATGAAATTTGTTGGTAATTTATGGTAATTTTACCGATATATAGTAAATTACCATAAATCACTCAAAATTCAGTTTTAAAAGTTTCCATAAATTTCCGGCAATTTGTGGAAATTTTCGGTCATCCATGGTAACTTTGCAAGTAAATATGGTAACTTACCATACAATAGCCAAAATTTACGGTAATTTGATCAGTTATATATGGTAAGCTTCCATAAATAGCCGCAAAATTCTATTATCTGAAACCAAAATTTCCTCACAGGTTTTACGATGGTTGGACTAACAATTGTAAAATGCGAGCTCATAGATGTATAATTTTCATTATTCACCTCTGACGTCACTTTTCAGTCCCTAGGGAGTA
>JAABKJ010001251.1:0-31212 GCA_011634705.1 Andricus grossulariae | reverse complement strand
CCACCGAGCAATTCACGCCTACCCCGAAAGGGAAACGGCTTAATGATATAATAATAATAATAATAATAATAATATAAAATAGACTTATGGGGGTGATATTTCAAAAGTAATTTCTGATTCGTATTTTATGGCTAATTGTGAAGATAAATGTTGAGTTTTAACTTAATTTTGCTTTAACGAACACATTCACATCACGTATCTCGTGCTTCACACTCAATTTTATCCAAAATGCAAACTTATCTATAATCTGTTCAACACTATTATATCAAATGAATATTATATTTATTTATGTACATCGGTCTGGGACTGCTTATTCAGATATTGCAAAGTAATGTACAAATTTTATTTGTTATGATCACTTTAATATTTCTTCCGCATTTTGCATTCAATTTTACTCTCAGCTATCCTGAAAAATGTATCATTGTAATAAATTTATATTATTACAATTAATAATATGCATTAACATTGAAACAGAAGTGTTTTCATTGTCATATTTTTATAATTAAAAAAAGGTTTTCACTCTATAAAAAAACAATGTCGTGAATTAACATTTGATGACACTTCGTGTCGTTTTTCCAAAAACATAATTTGTTTATTTTTAAGGCCTTTTTTATGATTTAAACAAAAAATACGCATCCTATCAAAAAATAATTCATAACAATTTTGTAGAACTTTTTTGGGTGAACAACTTTTGCTTGTTAATTTTTTCATACCTTGTGTTGTTTTTTCAACAAATTTTTTTTTTATGGTTAATGTTATTTTTTATGATTAAAACAAAAACTACGCGTCTCGTCAAAAAATGATTATTAACAAATTGATACATTTTTTTCGGCTGAACAACTTCTTTTTGATCATTTTTTTTCGTAGTTTGTGTCGTTTATCCAAACATTCAATTTTTATTATTAATGTTATCTTTCACGATTAAAACAAAAACTACGCATCCTATCAAAAAATGATCCGTAACAAATTTGTAGCTTTTTTTTTGGTGAACATCTTTTTAAGAATAAATAAAAACTACGCGTCCTATCAAAAAGTGATAAATAACCAATTTTCATATCTTTTTTGGGAGTACAGTTATTGTCGATTGATATTTTTTTTCGTATTTTGCATACTTTGACCGCAAAAAGGAATTTTTGATTTTTAATTATTTTTTGTGCGATCAAAATTAGAATTTTAATTTTTCAAGAAAATTCAAAAAGTTGTTATGATAATTTTATATAGCTTTAAAAAAAGCAAGGTTTTCCTCTTCTTGACTTTTTTCATATCGCGCTTTCTTTAGCTCAACATTTTCATTTTCCTTTTTTTTTTAATTTTTAGAAATTTTGCAAATGCTATAACTCTAAGAGGTACACAACTCCTGCAATCGGTGTACAAAGTTTATTGCAATCACTCTGTTGTCAGCTTGTAATCACTGCAATAACATTGCAATTTCACAGTGCAATCATGCAATCGGTGTAGGACCGAATTTTGAAGTTATGTACCCTTCGTATAACTTGTTCGACTTTCCGAGTACTATATAGCCGTACATAGAATTTTTCAATTTAAAAAAAAAAATGATCCCAAACATTTTGAAAATGCTCTCTTTGAATTTTCATCAAAAAAGCTGGCTAATGAACTTGTCCTTTCTTTTTATGCCTTAAAAACATATGCCAAAGCTCAATCCATTCTGATTAGTCTTTCGAAAGTTATCGTGCCTACAGGATACGGACTGACAGGCAGATATACAGACAGACAGACACCTTCGTAAAAATCGTTTTTTTCTGACTCAGGGGGTCCTATGATGTCAAATTTTACATAAGACTAATACCTTCTCATTAGGATGAGAGTGTAAAAAACGCATTCATTTTTGTGTGGATTCTAATCAATTTGGGGGCAATATACATGAAAAATCGAGAGAAAAAATGTGTACCACACCCTCATGCCTCGGGACCCTCTAATTAATTAATTTATAACGTAATAAACCATTTTTTATTCTCAACCACTGGAAATTATTTATAGATACATAGTTTTAGCATAGATATCAGACCTTGTTTGATAAATCTGAAAAGCTTTAAACAAATGGTACTTCTAAACAGTTAAAACATAAATAAAATGTCCATTTTTTTGCCAAATAAAAAATTTAATAAATTATTTATCAAAAATCCAATCACACAAATCATTTCCAAATTTAAAAATATTTAATTCAAAAAAGAAAGTCCAAATCGAATAAATATTGAATAGTGTAGGCTAAAAATTTATTTGCCCAAGGAAATTTTTTGCCCTATTTTTTGCCCTTATTACTCTCATTAATCAGGATTCTAACAAAAACCGGTCTTTCTATACATTTTGATTCCTATTAAACAATTTGTTATTTTTTCAAAATTAGGTTTATTCTTGGAATCTCGTCGACTTCGATTTTGAAAACGATGAGGCTCGTGCACGAGCTCTTTTTGATAGCTCATATGTCCCGGAAAATAATTTGCCTTTGGGTTTGGAAGCTTGGAGAGACAGAGTCTTCATTACTTTACCAAAATGGAAAAATGGAATTCCTGCAACTCTCACGACTGTTTCAAGACACTCGCCAACGAAAAGCCCCAGGCTGAAGCCTTATCCAAATTGGGAGTGGAATAATGCAGGTAAGTTTCCACTTCGTTAAAGTCACAGCTAAAACAGATCAGCCAGGATAATGATAAATAGGAACTTTCACTTTAAGAAAATCTCGTGCACCTCGTGTTATGTTTAATTTGGCCTTTCTGGTGCAAGAAAGATAAGAGAAAAATCAATTCTACACCTGACTTGAATCAAGCCTACAAGCTAAAACCAATCTAAAATTTGCTTTCAAGAAGGGTGTATGATATATTATCATTTTATCAGCCGAAGATTATTAATATATATTTTATTTTTATTAAAAATACCCTTTTTCTGAATGACTATAGAAGAAACACGCGATCTACGTGCGGAATTATTATTCTTTTGTGGAGTCAATTCGAAGAATTTTTACTCGGAATCATATTGAATTTAATACTCGCATTTTCGCCATGTGAACAATACGTCTACGGGGATGCATTGTTCAATGTAATATTTGAACCACCTAATCTAAAGGCAATTTTACTCGCGGAAGCAAAGCGATTTTTTTTTTCAAAAAATGTTGTTGTTTTTTTGTAATTTAAAATTAAGCGTTCTTTTGCGCCTGTAACATGCAACGAGCCAGCTAACACTGTATACCGGGCTGCATTCACCCGGTCTAGTTTCAAGTCGAATAACATCTGCAAGTATAGTGTCTTCGTCGCACTTTATAGTAATATATATATAATATCCTCCTTTTTGTCGGTAAGGAAGTTATATTTCTCTTACCATCTTAAAAATTATAATTATATATTATTTATTTTTATTATTGTATTATATTATATTATTATATCGCGTATTATTATAAGCAACCAAGAAGCTGTATACTTATAAATTTTATTCGACTTGAAACTAGACCGGGTGACTGCAGTCCGGCATACAGTGTTAGCTAGCGCATTGCATTTTACAGGCGCAAAAGAACGCTCAATTTTCAATTGCAAAACACAAACAACAACAAAAACATTTTGCAAAAAAATTCTTTGCCCCCGTTAGTAAAATTGCCTTCAGATTATGAGGTTGAAATAATACATTAAACAATGCATCCTCCCTGGCGGAACGGCCGAACGCAAGCTGCAGCGTAATGCTAAAGTAATGCTAAAGTAATGCTAAAGTAATATGGCATTATAATTAATAAAAGGAACAAAATAAACATGTAAACTATTGTAATTATAATAATACGTTAAAATTTACGTAAATGACCATGCCGTAATTGCTACAAGTTACTTTTTCAGCGTTAAAAAATGAAAAAATAATGTGACTATCATTGCAGTCTGCTAACGGCGGCTTCAAGCAGGTTGCGAACATGCAGGGGCCCGACTTCAATGACAGCCACTTTGTTTTTTTATTTTTTAACGCTGAAAAAGCTACTTGTTGCAATTACGGCATGATCATTTAACGTAAATTTTCACATATTATTATAATTGCAACAGTTTACATATTTACTTTGCTTCTTTTAATCATTATAATGTCATATTACTTTAGCATTACTTTAGCATTATGCTATAGCGTAATGTTAAAGTAATGCCCTGGTCCGTCAGAGCTCATAGACGTATTCTGTATGTGGCGACATTTTCTACAAAAAGATATGAATTTTCAAGGAAAGAGTTGAGTATTCTAGCTACAAAAAAAACTATTTTTTCATAAAATAGTTAAATTTTAAACCAAGAAAGATGATTTTTCAACCAAATAATTGAATTTTCCACAAACAAACAAATTCATTTTAGACCAAACAGTTGCAAGCAAATCGTTGAACGTTTAGGCAACAGAAACGATTTTTTAAACTAAATAGTTGAATTTTCCGAAAATTTGCAATAAAATGAATTCTTAACAAAGAATTCAAACTTTCCACGAAGTAATTGAATATTTAATCAAGAAGCTTGTTCTACCAAAAAGACGAATTTACAATAAAATATATAAATTTTCAAACAAATTGTTGAATTTTCAACTAAAAACGATCAATTTTTAGTCGAAAAATTTGAGTTTCAAACAAACGCATTTTTTTTAACAAAATAGTTAAATTTTAAACTATAGGCATGGATTTTCAAATAAAAAAATTAATGCTTACCTCAGTAGTTCAACTTTCAACAAAGTATTTGAATTTTCAATCAGGAAGACTTATTTTCTACCAAGAAAAGACGAATTTACAACAAAATACAACAATTTTAAACCAAATCGTTGAATTTTCAACTAAAAATGATCATTTTCCAGCCAACAATGAAATAGATCAATTTTCAGTTAAAAAAATTAATTTTCAACCAACAAAAAGCGAATTTGAAAAACCAAAGAAATGGTTCTTTAAATAATAAAATGAACTTTTAACAAAGAAGTTCAACCTTCAAACAAGTAATTGAATTTTCAATCAAGAAGATTAATTTTCTACCAAAAAACAAAATTTACAACTAAATACAATAATTTTCAACAAAATATTTAAATCTTCAACTAATGTAAGGAATGTGTATTTTCAAACAAAAAATATAAATTCTCAATGAAAAATTGAATATGCAAATTTTCAAGTAAAAACGATCAATTTTCAACCAAAAATAGAATAGTTAACTTTTCAGTTCAAAAAATTAATTTTTAACCAAAACATCGAATTTTCATCAAAATATTTCAATGTTGAACCAAATAGTAGAATTTCTAACCGAAAGAGTTGAATTCTGAAACAAAAGTATAATAGTAGGCTTTTGAATTAAAAAGAATTAACTTTCAAAGAAAATCACTCAGATTTTCTTATTGGGAGAAGAAGAGGAATTTAAAAAAAGGGGGTAAACAGGGGAATAGGGGAAAGAGTGTGACGTCGGTATTTAGATACTTGTAAAATGAAATCCGTTTTTTCATTCTTTCAAGAATTTAAAAAGATTTTTATTGACATTTTTATTTTGTATGTTGTTTAATTAAATTTTCTACGAAAATAATATCATTTTCAACCCAAAAAGACTAATTTTCAACAAAACAGTTGTATTTTTAAGCCAAAAAGACAATTCTTATGAAAGAATCTTTTGAATTTGTAACTAAAAAATATTAATCTGAAACAAAAAAGTTAATCTGTAAACAAATAGTTGAATTTTACACTAAAAACGAACAATTTTCTCAAACCAAAAATGGAATAGCTAAATTTGCAGTTGAAAAAATAGATTTTCAATAAAAAGATAAAAAATAGATTTTCAATAAAATTTCAACAAAATAGTTAAATTTTCAACCAAGGAGATGGATATTCAACTAACAAAATAGCTTTTTAACAAAGTAGTTCAACTTTCAACAAATTAATTGAATTTTCAATCAAGAAGATTAATATTCTACCAAAAAAGGTGAATTTACAACGAAACACAAAACATTTCAACTAAATTTTTGAATTTTCAATTAGAAACGTTCAATTTTCTACTAATAATGGAATAGATACGTTTTCAGTTAGAAAAATTAATTTTGAACAAAAAAAGCGAAAATTTTAATTCATCTTCTTGATCAAAAATTCAATTTCTTGGTTGAAATTTTAAATTCTTTCTCAAAAAATCCTTTTTATCAGTTGACTATTTTAAGTTTTAGTTGAAAATTGAACTATTTTGTTGAAAAATATGTTTATTTTTCTTGAACGTTTAACTATTTGCTTGTAAATGCAACTGATTGGTCTAAAGTGAATGTGTTTCTTTGTGGAAAATTCAATTATTTGGTTGAAAAGTCATCTTTCTTGGTTCTATTTTGTTAAAAAAACGTTTTGGATTAAATTCAATAACAGGTTAATAATTTTTTTTCAGTTTTATACCGTTTTCTGATGTTAAATTTTATTTTAAATTGCCAACATGTTTCGACTTGTTATCAAGTCACGGCGAGCCTCAATCAACGCCAGTTCTTTGCAGGATTTAATTCTCTGATGTTGCCCGAATATTATGAGTGAAAAATGAAAAAAATCGATCTAGACCTTTTTTTGAAAATTCAAATTTTGATTTTTTAAGATTTTTTTTTTGTAATACAATATTTTAATCATGTGTAATGCATAAAATATTTATTAAACAAGTTCTTATAAACTTTTGTGTCAAACGAAAACTGGGTCTTATATAGAGGTTTTTGTAGTGTAAATAGAGGTTTTTTGTCCCTAAGGTTATTAACAATTCTTACTCAGCAAATACTCTCTGCAGGAATAATTGATCTGATATTGCCCAGATATCTTGAGCCAAGGAGGGAACAAATCTATCGAGCCCTTTTTTCGAAAATTCAAATTTTGATTTTTCGAGATGCTTTTTTTGTGATATACATTTTTTATTATATGTACGCTTTTACACATAAAATATTTAGTAGAAAAGTTTTCATAAACTTTTGTTTGACACAAAATTTTATAGGAATTTTTTGAATACATATTTATGCATAAAAGCGTAAATAAAATAAAAACATTTTATCATAAAAAAAACATCTCGAAAAATCAAAATCTGAGTTTTTAAAAAAGGGCTCGAACGATTTTTTTCACTTATCACTTAAAATATGTAGGCAATATCAAAGAATGAAATCCTGCAAAGAATTTGCGTTGAATAAAAAGTTTAGGTTGAAGTTGGTTGAGGGTCACCGTGAAGTATTTATCAAAGCATGATAAACTGTAAAAGAAAATTACAGGTGATACAGAATGACCTAATTATATCTAGTCTAGGTGTATAATATGATTTTACATTAATTACCTAATATGGAAAAAGGAAACCGCTGAAGACAATATAAATTTAAATGAAACTTGAACTACTTTTAACTACTTTTAACTACTTTTTAAATACATCATTAATGATTACTTTTTAATACAATGATTTCAATTAAATTATTTTTTAACACTTTAGAAAATAATAAAATATCTACAATAATATGATCTAACAACAAACTTGATATAATCTTCAGCGGTTTTCTTTCTTTCTTTAGGTCTCAAAAAATGCATTAACAAAATGCTTATATTTTTATTGTCTAAAATAATAGAAAAGAAAAGCAAGAACAATATTTTTGATAATTTATGAAAATTGATATATTAAATTAATAATTAATAATATATAATATTTTTGTGCAGACGCAATCAAGCTGTTGCATTTTTGTTCAAAAATATCAATTACCGACGAAAAACACTAACATAATTTGAAGATTCTAGGGCCAATGTGAATCTTTCTCCGCTCGTGTGGCAAACTTCATATTCGTCGTGAATCACCTACTTCGCGCACCAACATCACAATACACTACAGTCGAAGCTATCAATAAGGCCGCTACGCCCTATTGTCGTAAACGACGTATAAGCCGACGTCGTAGACTACGTATAAAATGACGTCGGAACATTCGTCGTTTACTATCCCAATTTCCGGCGTAGTTTCGTACGTCGTTCCTCACGTAGTTTCCTACGTCGTCCCATACGTAGTATACGACGTCGGTTTATGCGTAGTTTACGACGCCGTTTCCCACGTCGGAATTTTCAATAGGCCGAATAAGGCCCCTCATCCTTGTTCGAGCTCGCCGAGACGCTTCCTGCACGCTCCCGCTTACTTCGAAATTAGAGCCAGCCGCTACCAATAGTACCGCCGTAGAAATCACAATTTTTATGGTTTTTAGGAGAGTTTTTTATATTATCCAAATATAATATGGAAAAACATTATAAAATATGAAAATATTACAATTAATATTCGATTGAATTTCGTTTAAAATAACCGATTTTAGAAGAAAAACGTTTATATACCCTGAAATTATTTCAATATATTGTAAATCTTCTTTAAAATCTATATTGATATTTTCGGTGATAACTGCTAGCTTAACCTACAATTTTACAACATTTTTTAACCTTCTCTGAAATCTAATGATTTTTTTACTGAAAATACCGATTTCTGGTGTTACATACCAATATAACCTAAAATTGTAAAATGATTTGATAAGTAACAAATCAATCATCAGTGGTTTCAATGAAAACTTATCTATGTAAACGTTCATTACGTCTACTGTCTTATTGTATCTCCACATTGTAAATTTGTGTTCATCCTTCCTAACCATTATAAATATATCTTTTTCTGTATTTTTAAGATATAGTTTTTAACGTGAGTGAAGTCTCTTTAATTTTTTTTTTTTCGATACTTCTATAACAATCTTTCATGTTTTCTAAATTTTTGACTCAAATATTGACTTCAATTCTTCAAAATTGACATTGGTGTCTACGTTCCTTTTCGATGTTTGTTTTACTCTTCGAAATTATTCTTATCTCAGGTACAAAATTAAATTAGTTATTTATTTTTATTTTTTATTTATTCTATTTAATATTGCTAACTTAAAATATTATTGTATTAGGTTTTTAAAACCTTTAGAAAACGGTACGCAATTGTACCGAAACGTACGTAAAGGATGGAGAAAGGAGTTTTTTAATTAATAAATTCTAAGTTCGAAAGATGTTTTTGGCTCATTTTTTATTTAATTTTTATGTGGACCCTAAGACATAACAAATTTACAATTGAAAATTCTTATAACCGAAAATTGTTGAAAATTTGTGAATTTTTTTGGCAATATAATTTTTAAAAATTAATGATACCAATTTTCTGAGAAAGTCCCTAATATATAATCAAAAACTGTTAAAAGATTCTAAATCATTTCTAAATTATAATTATTTTTATTTGAAACTACCAATTTTCGATGTAAAACGCCAACGTAACACAAAAATGTTAAAAAATTATGAAATTTTAATGAAATCTAATGAATTTTCATTTAAAAAATCAACTTTCGACGAAAAACACTAACATAATGCAAAATTAATGCAAAATTCTAAATCTTGTTGAAATTATAATGATTTTTGTTTGAAAATTCGATGTAAAACGCCAACGTAACCTAACATTGTTAAAAATTATTAACCTTAGAAATCAAATGATTTTTTAATATAAATTTTAATTTTCGACAAAAAAGAGTAACATAATCTAAAATTGTAAAAACATTCTAAATTTTCTTGAAATTATAATGATATTTGCTCTTTTGCCGATTAAATGACTATTTTTTTAGGGTTTTTGGTTGTTTGTTTTTACCGTTATATAAATATAATTTTTGTAAGATTCTTGAGAAAAATCGAAAAGATTTTCGAAAGTTTTAAAAGTCACATAAAAATTTCAACAAAAAAGTTAATTTTCAAAAACCAATAGTTGAATTTTCATACCAAAAAGATTAATTTAAATCAGAAATTATTGAAATAATCCAAGAAATACCAGCTGCATTTTTAATCAAAAAAGATGAAACATTTTCCAAAAGAGTAATTTTTCAACCTAAGCATAAATTTTCAACCAAAAAAGATAAATTCTCAACCAAAAATGTGATAGTTGATATTTCAATCCAGAAAGATTTTTTATGTCGAACAAAAGTTAAATTCATCCTAGAAAAAGAATTGTTATCAAAGTACTTGAATTCTCAACAAAAAACTTTTGAATTTTAAACAAAACCAAGGAATACGAAATTCCTACCAAAGAGATGAATTTTCAAATCAAAAAGACGAATTTTCAACAAAAAAATATTTTACAATCAAGAAAAAAAGTTTTAGGCCAATTATAATTTGAAGAGAAAAATCATTTTTAATAAAAAATAAAAATTTCGAATAATTGTTAATTTTTTGGTTTCTTTGTTTATTTACTTGATAATTTTCCAAGGTTTTTCGAGAAAATTAAAAAAGATTTCTCAAGATTTCAGATATGTCGAAGAAGTATCTAGAAAATTTCGAAACAATTTTTTTCCTATTTTACAGGATTTTGCAATATTTTAGGAATAATTTGAGTCATTTAAAAAAATATTTAGAACTATTTTACGTTAAAAAAATTCTGATATATTATAAACTGTCCGAAATGTTTCAAAGTTTAAAAATATTTTTATTCTCTCTAAAACATCTAGAATTCATAAATATGTTTTTAACTGACTTGAAATTTAAAAAAATCTACGTTTTGTTTAAAGTTTTTTGAAAATATTTTCTGATTTTTAATTATTAAAAATTTTTTTTAACTTTAAAATATCTTTTTAAATGATTCGAATTTTTTATAACATTTTAAAAAAATTATAATAATTGCCTAAAATCTTCCACATTCCTTTTTGACAATTTTTAAAATCTTTTGAAATGTTTTTAAATCTTTTTAAATATTCTCCTAAAATAAATTTGGTGAAATGAAAAATCAATTAAAATTTTTCCGGCAATCTTGAGAAATTTTTTTTTTATTTTCTTGAAACCTTTCAAAATATTCGTATAAGAAGCTTCGAAATCTTTTGTTTGAAATCTTCAAAAATCTACATTGTGTTTTAAATCTGATGAAATCTTTTAAGTTCAATATTATTCTTGTATGTGTTCAAGACTTCTAAATATCTCTTAAACTCATTCGATTTTTTTCTAAAATTTTTAAATCCTGCCAAAATGGAAAATATCGTCTTAAAATGTTCCAGATTCTTTTTAGACATATTTTGAAATCTTCAAAGCTTAAAATTAATCTTCTTAAAAAAAACTAATTCATATAAAATTTTCCCAGAAATCATATTTCCGTTAACAGTAATTTGAATTATTTTGTAATATTAAAAAACATTTAAAATTACAAATTTTTTCAATAATGTTTAGAAACATTCAGAAATATATTTGATCATGAAATAAAATTATTTATTTGGAAATTTAGATTAAGTCAATTGATCTTAATCTTTATTATTAGATAAATGCATATAATCTCATTTAATATAGTCAAGGGTTTATAATGAATAGAGTGATTTTCTCATTTTAAAAATATGTCACCAAAAAGTTAAGATTTTTGCCTTTATTATAACAGAATGATTTACAATTTAAATTTTCTTTTTTCGAAATACAATTTTAGACTTAAAATTTCTCATTTGATAATTGTGGTTTAGAAAATTCGAGAAAATGCAAAAAACAAACTGAAAACAGCTACTTGAATCAACTTCCGCACAGTACGCAACCAATCTTGTAGCCAACGACAATGAGTGCGAGATTTTCGAGAATTTCATTCCACCTGTTTTTTTAAATAGGATAGAAAAAATAATTTTTTGAATATTTCAGAAAATTGTGAAGGTTTTACATCAGTCTTCAGAATTCAAGTGGATGATTGCATGCGTTTGTGGATTTTGGATTCTGGAAAAGTGGACGTAACGAACACATCTGTGCAACTGTGTCCACCAGCAATTTTCATTTTTGATTTAAGAACAGATAGTTTAATTCAAAAGTACACTTTCCCGAAAGATCATATAAAAGAGGATTCACTTTATTCGAATATAATTGTGGATGTGAGGTACGGATTTTGCGAACTTGCTGTTGCCTATATTTCTGATGTCTTCAGATTTGGAATTGTCGTCTATGACCTTTTCACGGATTCATCTTTTAGAATGGAACACCATTTCTTCTATCCAGATCCATTAAGTGCAAGGTACATTTCCTTACAATTACTAGCTCAAATTGTTTGAATTAGGTTTAAAAATTTATAACTGAAATGTTTGGTTACAATAGTTTTCCTTTTTATTTTTATTTTCACGATTCTTTGCTCATAAATGTTGGGCTCTGCAATGAAATCACAGTAAAAAAAGTTGAATAGATATAACGCGAAAACGAATTCAAGTTAGGTTTGGTGTATTCGATTTGCTGCTATTATCGAATTGGACCTTTAAATTAAATTCTACAATGCATTAGGATCTATTCAGCCGAGTTTATTTTATGAAATGAAGGAAAATTATAGGTTTTTCAAGCTAGCAATGAGTATAATTATGAAAAATAAAGTTGCCCAAATACATTCGTGCGGTTTGGGCGAGCGATATTAATTATTTAACTAAGCGGAGTGATATTAACTAAACTTTGACTCCAATTCGGCAATACACCTGATTTGACAGACTCAATTCTGCAAGATGCAGGGCGATAAACGCGGTGGGTTACCAACTGCCGGCAATGAAGTCACTTGCGACTTGTTAAAAAATTGTGATAAAAAGTTCATTTTATATAAATTCCCTGGCACGTTCCCAAATCCATGACTTTACCCTGATTTTCCCAGATAATTAAAATTTCCTTACATTTTTTAATTTGTTTTGTAATTTATTGTTATTAATGGGGATACAAATAGCCCAAATAAATGCAAATTTAGACAAACAAAAAAAATTTCAACAAAATAGTTAAATTTTCAACCAAAGAAATGAAGTTTCAAGCCAAACAGATGCATTTTCAACTAAAATAATGAATCTTTAACCAAAAAATGGATTTTAACCAACAATTTGAACTTTTTCTACCCAGAAGATTAATTTTCTATAAAAAAGGCAAATTTTCAATAAAAGGCATGAATTTTCACCGGAAATGATGAATCTTCAATTGAAATAGTTGAATCTTCAGTTAGAAAAATAAATTTTCTATCGAAAAAAATTTCAAAAAAATAGTTAAATTTTTAACCAAATACATTAATTCTTAACCAAAAAGATGAAGTTTTAACTAATGATTTCACTTTCTTACCAAAAAGATGAATTTTCAACTTAAAATAGAATAGTTAAATTTTCAGTCGAAAAATTAATTTTGAACCAAACAAAATAAATCTTCAACGAAGTACTTTAATTTTCAACCAAGTAGAAGCATTTTAAACTAAGAAGATTAAATTTCTACCAAAAAGATAAATTTGCGACAAAAAAAGTGTAATAGTTAAATTTTCAGTCAATAAATGAATTTTCTATTTAAAAAACTAATGGTCAGCCAAAGAAATGGTTTTTCAACCAAAAAGATAAATTTTCAACTCATAAGATTAATTTTTTACCAAAAGATTTATTTTTCACAATATAAATAATTTTTCAAACAAATATTTGACTGTTTAATGGCATTTTGAACCTAATTGTTGAATTTATAATAAAATAAATTTTATAAATAAAAATGAATATAATAATTAATACATAAATTTTCATCTACAATGATGAATCTTCAACTAGATAAGTTAAACCTTCAGTTAGCAAAATAAATTTTCAAACTAATTTTTTTTAATAGTTAAATTTTCAACTAAATAAATGAATTTTTAACAAAAAATATGAAGTCTCCTCTCATGATTCCACTTTTCTACCAAAAAATACGGAAAGATCAATTTTCAACTTAAAATTCGACAAAAAATGGAATAATTAAATTTTTAATCGATGAATGAATTTTCAATTTAAAAAAAACTGATCTTCAGCCAAAGAAATTAATTTTCTACCAAGAAGATTAATTTTCTAGCAAAATACGTGCATTTTTAAACAAATATTTTAATATTAAAGGAATTTTTAACCTAATAGTTAAATTCTCAAAGAATAAGAATTACTCTTCAAGAAGTTAACCAAAATAGTTCAATTTTGAATTTAAAAAAGGGGTTTTTAACTAAAACGATAATTGAAGAAACAAAAAAAAATGTTTTTTTAACCAAGTAGTTCCACTTTCAACTAAGCAGTTGAATTTAAAAAAAGATGAATTCTCTACGAAAAATGTAATATTTGATATTTCAGCCCAAAAGTGTTTTAATTTTAAACCAAAAACAGTTCAATTCAACAACAAAAAGACGAATTTTTAACAAAATACTCAAATTAACTTTAACTTCAGTTTATCGCAAATTCCTTTACTCTGTCAGGTTTTCCCTGACACTGCCTAACTAGTTTTTAAATCCCTAACTTTCCGGAATTCCTTGACCTGTAGAAACCCTGAATATAAGAGTCAAAATATAAGGTCTAAAAATATAAGTACAACATTTTGTTGTTAATTTTGAATATAGGAAGTTTAAGAGAAATTTAAATTTATTCTAAAATTAATTTTTTAAATTTCGAAAATATATGGTCCCGAATCATTAGGCCCAATTACAACTATTAGAAAGAATAGTGTTAATTTCGAAGCTATTATAAAAAATTAAAACAAACAAAATAATTCTAACTTAAAAATCAACATTTAAGGTACAATCTTCACGGACTTGAATTCCAGTGGACTGACGGGATTTTCGGAATGGCCCTAAGTCCTCTCGACATCGAGCACGATCGAACCATCTTCTTCCATCCCATGACCAGCTTCAGAGAATTTGCTGTTTCCACTAAAGTTTTTAAAGATAAAATGACAGCAGATAAATTTTCTGATAAATTTGTTCCAGTTGGAAAACCACGGGCAAAAGACTATGGACACTCTTCAGGATCTGCAATCGACCGGGATGGTGTGATGTTCTTCAACATGGTCACCAGAGACTCAGTCTGGTGTTGGGACACCCGGAAAGAATATATTCCACAAAACCTAGGTGTCATTGGTACCAGCAATGTCTCCCTCGTGTTTCCAAATGACATCAGAACCGATCACGAAATCAACCAGAGTGTTTGGATTTTATCCGACAAACTGCCGATGTATCTTTATGGATACTTAAAAAGTGATGAAGTGAATTTTAGAATCTTCAGAGCAAGTGTTAAGGATGCTGTTCGCAATACTGTCTGTGATCCCAATTATGTTGTGCAGGAATCTGAACAGGGATACGATGAAACTTGCTGATCTGACTTCAAACGGGGACTAAAAATCCCGAAAAATAAAAATCCCGAAATAAAATTGAAGGGCTTGATTCCATAACCATCTATAAATTTTTCTCGCTGAACGACGTTCGAAGTCAACCCGAAAAACTCGTTTTCAATGAAAGAAATTTTTTTTGTCTGTTTTGACTTCAACTTGCCGTAATTCAGACAATTCGTGGAATTTTTTGACTAAATTTACAGCAGCTATTCTTTATGTTGCTCTACGACAAGCAGAGTAAAAAACTAATCAAGATATTTGTTTAAAGAAAAGTTATAAATTTTTATATGGAGAAATTTTTTTATGGTTGGAAATTTATAAATTTTGGTTGGTTTTTTTGTCTAGAAAATTCAATATTATGCAGGTTTTGATTAGGCCGCACGCATAGTGATGCAAATGTGTAATTTATTATTCAAAAAGGTCTACTGCTTTAAATTCTTAACCAATTTACATTTCTTTAAGAATTAGATAGCATCAAATTCTTAACAAACGTTTTTTAGAAAACGAAGTTACAAACAGAAAATATTATTTTTTTCTACTCTATATCTTAATATAATTTTGCAATCAACTTCAATTAAAACCTAAAAATATAACAAAAAAAAGGTAATAATTTGTTTATTGTACAATCTTGTATGTATCAAAATAGTTCACTAGACTTACTAAATTTCATATTATTGTGTACGTTCAATATTGAACTTTGTTATAAATAATTTAAGTTAACAAACAGACACTTTTTAACCTTTTTTCGCAAAAAAAAGTTCTTCGCCGTATAATATTGATAGAAATAGCTTCTTAAACATAACAAACTTAAGAAAATTGTTAAACCTCAAAATTTAGTATTATTGTGAATAATTTAAGTTAACTAGTATAAAATTATCGTCCTTTTTTCAAAAAAAATTCTTTTCTATCTTATATGTATCAAAATAGCTTATCAAAGTTATTAGAATGCAACAAATTGATGATTTTGAGAAGTTTAATAAGCAATTTGCAAGTCCACATAAAATTTTTATATGTATTCATATTTAGAAAAATGTTCTATTTGTTTACTTAAATTGTGTATGCGAAAGATAAATGTTAAGTCTTAACTATTTTCTGCAATTTAGTCCATGTGGTAAGTGACAACAAAGAATTTTTTCTATGAAAAAATTATGCAAATTGTCTATTTTTTTACTTAAATTATTTATAACAAAGATAAATGTTGAATGTTAACCAAATTTTGCAGTATAATAAGTCTGCTAAGCTATTACGATATATATAGGAGGCAAACGAATTTTTTTCCGTAAAAAATGGTTTATACCGATAAAATTGTACAATAAACAAGTTTTTTTGTATGTTGATGTTGTAATTAAAATTGATTGCTAATATGTCTAAGCGTTAAGAGCTAAACAAAATTCTTAAAAATGGACTTTTTTGTAAATTTTTTTTTAATATTCTAAAAAGTAAAAAAAAATCTCATTATGCGTTTTTAATTAATTTAATTTAAAGTTTTCTTCTTTTTAAATTGAAAATTCCAGATTTACTTTGTTGTTCAGAGAAAAAGCCTAAACATTAAGATTAACTTGAAATTAAGATTAAAATTGGAAGAAGAAAATTCACGAATTTAAACAATTAAAAATGGGTAAATTATCAAATAAAAAACAAAATACTCTGATGAACATATTGCAGGGATCACAGCGCACAGTAGGAAAAAATAACTTGTTTGGACGTACAAAATTTGAAAAAAGCTGTGAAAATATCCCAGAGAGCCTGATTATTGATTCAGATTTTCAATTTTTTTTATAAATAAACAAGTATGACGAAAAACATGGACATTTTTTTCATTCCCCGTATGCTCGTGAATAATAGGAAAATTGTTGCAATCACCTACGTTTCATATATCAAGTAATTATGAATGATAATAAAATTATCATGACGTTTTTAATCAAAAGAACTGAAAATGAAGGGGAAAAAAACGAATTTTTCCGTCTACAAATGCCCGAATAAGGCATCTGTTTATAATATTAACAAGAATCATCATAGGAGAAATTTTCCCCATTATAATATTGTTATTTTTCTATCTAAATCTCATGCAATACAACTAAAAAACGTAAAATTATTGAAAATTATAAAAAACACACTTTCAACAAAGAATTTGCATATAAAAAATATATGGAAAAAAATATCTTTAGCTAATTTTACTTTATGAAACGTAGGTGATTGAAACAATTTTCCTATTATTCACGAACACCGGGAACGTCAAATAGAAAAAATGGCCACTTTTTCTATGAAAAACTTGACAAAATAAAGAAAAAATCGGATTCGATAACTCTCTGGATAATTTTATCAGCTTTTTAAAAATATTTTGTACGTCCAAATTAGTTCAGATTGGTCGGCTGTACGTTATGTTAAACCAATAAAAAACATTTTTTGCCACTGTGGAGCGATTCAGTAGTTTTCAATTTTAGGTAAAAAAGGGGGTTTTATTTATTATTTAAAAAATTTTATATCAAATTTTTTTCTGGTTGAAAATGTATAGATTTTGGTTGATAATTGGTTCTTAGGCTTAATAATTGAATATTTTGGTTGAAATTTTCTTTCTTTCTTGACTTATTCAAAATTCATTTTTTCGGATGAATGCAGTTGTTTTAAATTCAAAATATTTTTTGGTTGAAATATCAACTATAACATTTTTCTTTCTTTTCTTGGCTAAAAGTTGAACTACTTTGGTAAAAATATTTTTTTTTTCAGCTATTTTGGTATAAAATGGTTGAAAATTCAACAGTTTTACACCAAACTCGTCTTTTTGGCTTGGAAATTCAACAATTTGGCAGAAAAACCAACTACTTTGTTAAAAGTTCATTTTTTTGTTTGAAGATTCACCACTTTAATTGGAAATTCATCTTTTTTGTTAAAAATTTGCCATTTTTGGTAGAAAATTAATCTTGTTGATTAAAGGATTTGTGTCTTATTTAATACAAAATGTGTGTATTTAGTTTTTATCTCAGTCTTTATTTAATTTGTTTTAAATTATATTCGCATAATTCACTTCTGAATATTTATTTTCGAATATTCTAGAATGGTGAAGTGAAATTTTTTCCGAGTGAAGCGGAGCGATTAATTTTGAATAACATCCTTTGATCAAAAGATTAAAATTATGGTAAATAAATGTAGAACTTTTAATAGACTTTGACGAAATAATTGTCATTCACCTATCAGTAGGGTGGTAAAAAATGCGCTTTTTTGTGGAAAAAAAATGATACTCAGAGGTTCCGCAAGCCCCATTAAGTTTAACACGATGAAGTTTAACCCGTATTTCCCAGAAAAAAGACGTTTTTGTAAATTTTATTCAGGATCGTCAATATCAGGTGAATCGAGTTGAAACTCAACATTTCTTTTCGAAATTAGCCATAGAATATGAATCAAAAGTTATCTTTTAAATATCACTGCCAAAAAAAACCCGTAAGTGAAAAATTGGGTTTTGCTAGTACTACTTGATACCGATAATTAGATATTTGAATAAATTGTTCAAACAAGTTATTGTTGTTTATAGCAATTTTCCTTTCGAATAGAGTTAGAAAGTCGCAGTTCTTTCCGAATTTTTCCATTTAATTTCAACTTTTCAAATAGGCTAAGGTAATAAATAATTCAAGTCAACAAATACAATTGTTTAAACAGTTTTTCATTTATTTATAATTAATGGTTGACAAACTAAATAAAAAATCGGATTCGATAACTCTCTGGATAATTTTATCAGCTTTTTTTTTATATTTTGTACGTCCAAGTTAGTTAAGATTCATCGGCTGTACGTTATGTTAAACCAAAAATAGTATATTATAATATATTTCATAATTAATATATTATAATATAACCATTATCTTAAAATAATGGTAGAACGTTGCTGTTTTTTTTTAAGTTTTCCACTTTTGGTCCACTTTTCAATTGTAGGGAGGTAAAGATTAATTCAAGTTAACAAACATTATTGCATAAACAATTTATTATCATTATTTTTTAATAATGCTAGAAATTTGTGTTTTTTTCTGAAATACTCCACTTTTTGTCAATTCCCATAAGTTTGTTTAATAAGGTCAGTTTTTAATATTTATGTATTACTTCCTATTGATAAATTGATGTTTAAATAAATTGTTTAAACAATTTATTATTATTTAAATAATTATTTAAATTATTATTATTAAGTAATACCATGAAGATATTGAAATATATATCATAAAAAATACGATTTCGAACAAATCTCTTTAACACGATATGTACTTGAATGTTCTAGCAAAAAACCCCATTTTCGAAAAATTGTCAGTTACCTCCTCAAGTAAACAAACATTGACAGAATTTTAAACAATCTATTATTATATTTATATATTATTATTGTTCCCTTATGGTAATGCTGGCAAGTGGAAGGTTTTTCTGAAGTTTTCAGCTATTAATGTTAATTTATTATTTGTTCATAGCTAAAAGGCTAAAGTTATACTCAATGATAAATTGTTTAAATCATTATTTTGGTTAACTTACCTTAATTATTATCTCACTATGTGAAAAGTGGACAAAAAATAAGAATTTTCCGGAAACCCCGAAACTTTCTAACATTATTCAAAGAGAATATTATTTTCAATAATATTAAATTGTTTACACAATTATGTTTGTTAACTTAAATTAATTATTACCTCATTCTAATTCAAAAGTGGAACATTTTAGAATAAATTATAATTTCAGAAGAAAGTAGTATTGTATACATTAGAAACAATTTGTGTTAAAAAAAAAACAGCAACAAAAAATTATTATTAGGGCTAAAAACTGATCTTAATGTGTAGGTTTGAAAATAAATGTAATTGCTCTCGCATATATGAATTCATCATTTATATTTTGAAATGATACTTTATTGTTTAAAGAATCTGACTAAATAATAACAAATCGACGGGACTTAAGTACGACAGCTAGTTACAGAAGTACCCTATCAATAAACGCCCAGATTTTACGCGCCTAGTTGTACATTCTCTTCAAGAGTTTACATTGCATTCTGGGCCATGAAAATCTCTAAATTCCCGTATTATCATTTTCTACAATCCACTTATCAAAACCGCTTTGGTCCTCAAATTTTACTTCTAAATTACGCTCAACATTCCGCTTATTATGAAAAAAAAACTCCATCGCAATTTGAAATTGGCCAGAGTTATTCTTTTAACTTACATCAGGAAAACAAAAATCACAGTTAAAAAAAGAAATCAAATAAAAAAAGCTAATTTTGATAGATTCCGTACATTCGAAAAATGCAGGTTTTTCATTTTCTCAAGATGTTTACAGCAAGAAGTATGAAAGGTCATGATTGCTTAAAACTATTTTTTCAACTTTTAAGGATTTCAAGAAGAGAAACTCAATCTCAGGAAGTGAAGATTGGAATAGGAAAGAAGTATTCTTAACTCAAAAATTTGTTTTGCATGAGAAATTATATTATAGATTATGATTCACATAACATACGATAATTTGTACAATATAAATTCTAAAAACTTTGCACATTTGGCTACACTCGCCATGTTTCTCTCAATAAACATTTGACTCTTTTACATTTATACACGTCCATCGAGAGGGTAAATACACACGCTTATCGCACACGTCGATACAACCTCAGTTCCACGCAGATTTTACATCTCTAAAATAAATTTCATAAATTATATATAAACTTTTATAAATTATTACATTCTCTTATAAATTACTCTTTTTATAAATCGTCCGCTCTTCTTACTTGCGCAAACGGAATTTATGAGATGACTTAATTTGCAGTTTGTTTAAAATCTTTTAGATTTCAAACCAAATTTCAAAATACAATTCAAATTCCGTTTACTCAGTAAGAAGTCAATTAAATTTGTATACACAATTTTTTTAACTGCGTCAAACCGAGACTCCCGATCGTGAGGAAGTAAATACTGACTATCTTTCGCTAAGAATTTTGCACCGAAACCCCGCCACTGTCGTCTCGCGAAAAAAAACCGACAAGTGACATTTTTTTAGAACAACGTCAGGTTCTCGTGTCGTGTCTGTACAGTGGGATGTCCGCCCAAATTAAAGGAAACATTAAAATATATCTGACACAGATCGGCCCTGATGCGGTTCTAAAATCCTATTGTGACTATTATTGCATCCTCAACTTCCCTCTCCAAATCTCCACAAACATAATACTTTCCTAACCTAAAGGCTCTCTCTACTTCTCTTCGTAATAAGCGCTTTACATTTCCTTGTACTAGACGTGTTTTAAGCTAAATCATAATCTATAAGGTTATTTACAACGCCGGTAAAGTACGCGGCAGGCTCTTCCATCGGAGAGGAACCCTTTCTATTAATCTTGCACTGGTAGCTTTAACGTATTAAAACTAAGAACACAAGTACCTTTTGCCAGCGAATATTCACATTGGTGAACTTCTGAAGTTTTATTTTGAGAATATTTTAATATCGTCATATTTTAAGATAAAATTCTCAAAATAATACTGCAGAAAATTTTTTTAATTTGAAAATTCGCGGTCAAAAGGTAATTGTGATGGACAACAAACTCAACGGCTGAAAACCATCCATTGTCGTGCTTGGCAGTGAAAAGTTACAAGCATGAAACTCAAGACTGGGATGAAAAAATTCATGTAACGAGATTTTCGATTCGCTTTCAGAGTTGTTACAATCTTGACACAACCTCGCTTGAAGAACTTGGGAAAAAAGCTAATAAAGATGAACAATTTGGTATAAAAAACAATTCACAATATCCCAGTATTAAATTTCAACGACTTACAAACCTAAGCGCTTGAGATTCGCCCTCGCCGTCGATCCGTTTATTCTCGACTTCTCGCCTTGCCAGCTTTTGCTCTTGCTTCGAAACTGTCTAAGATCAGCTTCATGATTCGGATCTCTCATGGGTCTATAACCCTGGGGTAAACAAAGCTCTTTTTGTTCACTGTAGAACTTTTGATAACCACCATGAAGAAGATAAAGCTCAGGGTAATGAAGTGCTGGATAGTGCTCTTTATTCCTCTGTCTGTCGATGTTTCTGAGAAATCGAGAAAGGTTTGGACCTCGCTCCCAGGAAAATTCACAATGGAAGACAATGATACTTCTTCTGTGGGTGTCTGGCTCAATCTCTGGTTTATGATTCAGAGGAGCGAGAAGAGACTGCTCGACGAGTTCCTTCGAGTAGAGATTCAAGGCTCCCTCGATATGTCCTGCCTCGTATTCGTAAGGGTATCGACAATCAACGATCTTATAATCGCTGATCGTATCCGTAAACTCTCCCCGAATGAGACCAGCGAGGGTTTGAGCGGAAATGGATTTAAGATCCTCGTGTTGTCCGACCGCAAGAGGCAGGACACAGGTCTTGCTGAAATCACCGGTGAGATCTAAGTCCGTGGTGCTTCTGTGGATCGCGGACTTGATATGTGCGTGTGCTTCCGTTTCCGAAAAACTCCTCTGGAAACAAGGCTTCTTCGGACTCGTGGCATCAGGAATATTCTGGAAGCTAGTAGACTTCCTGCATTTTTTGACTAGTGTGGGGCTGGATTCGATTGGAGATTGTGGCCTTTTGAAGCATCTGAGTTGCCCCAGTCCTTCATTCAACTCCGGGGAAAGGAATCCCCGAGGGTTTTCATCGAAGGAGAGCTTCGAAACGGAGGAACTCGCGTTTGGCGAACGGAAAAGACAGGAGCGGACCTTGGAGAGAGTAGGGGTTTTTTCGTGTCTCTCGTTTTGCAAAGAGAGGGATCTACGGAAGATAGAGGAAGATTTGGTGCGAGCGAATTCCGGAGTTGTCGCCCCGTCGGTTTCCATCGGCTTCTCGGAGGAGGAGACAATGTGGCCAGAAAGGAGGTTCGAGATTCCATTCGGAAGCTGAGTTGTCTCGTCGAGAGCATCCAGATCAGTGAAATCGTTGAAGCCGTCGTCGGTGCTCTCGTAGCCAGAGGAGAGACTCCGGAAGAGAGAAGGCCTGGCACTTCGTTTTCGGTTAGGCGAGGATCGCACAGGCGATTGCATCGGGCTTCGACACTCGACAGACATACGCCTTGGAGCGACTCCCAAAGGTTCGGCAAATTGGAAGACATCGCTGCACTTTTCATCCCGGTCGGGAAACCCATAGCCGCTGTCTTGACTATTGGGGTCAAAGTCCTCTAGGGGACAGCGCGACTTGGAAAGTTTCGCTCCGTTTAACTGAAAGATAAAAGAATAGCTATAAGTAAAGATTCGCTAGCATAATCAATAATTCTAAGTTGTATTACACCTGGGAGGTATTAATGTTTCCCAGGTGCAGATTTTTAAGGTAAGATTTGAGTAGAACATTGTAACGGAAGTCAAAAACGAGCGAAGGATTAATAGACATTTCCGTTCTGGTTGGATTATCGGGTTTACAAGTAAATCAACAACGAAACGAGCAATTCTACAAGCAGGAAATGAATTAAGAAAGTGAGCAAGGTGTTGTATATATTAGAAAAAATCAGTGTAGCTTTGACGGAAACAGATTTTTCAGAGGATTGAAGGGACACGTGCTAATCTTTCATCTAGGAATGCAAATCAGTTGTGGGTTTTATGAGGGACACCTGTCTTTTTCCACGTGTCGAATTGACTTCTAGTTATTGCAAAAAAAGAATTCGAGCAGTTTCGGTATTTCAAAAATTTCACACTTATCCCCCAGCTTTAATATTTATTATTAAAAAATATTTTAAAATGTCCAAATCTCGAGGAATTGTTAAATTTGTTAAATATAAAAAAGGCGAGATAAAAATAAGATATTCCTTCTTTGTTATGTCGAATTCTAAAATAAAATTTCTCAAAAACAATATTAATTTAAATATTGTACTGTCTTACCTTCTGTGGACTGGAGCCTTCACTCAGTGGACTAAGGATGGCGCTGCCATTCTCTTTATCGATACAAGGCAAGACGGTCTCGGGACTCGAAAGGCGACGAGGTCGAGACGCCATGCCCAGCAGACGGCGAGATTTTGCACTCGACTTCAGCGTACCTTCTGGCGTGCTTTTGATTTTGAAGGCATTTTTGAAGAGCCTGGAAATCACAAAAAAAACATCCTTGATTAAACACACGTTCACAATCACTAGTAAAATCAACAACAAAAAACAGAATCGATGCAACGTACTCCGACAAATGACAACACTTGGCACCTAACCTCAAAAAAGATGCGCGCCAAAACAGAAGCGATCAGGCGCGAATCTTTTTCTAAAACACGAAATTTGTCGAAAAACTGATAAACAAATATTTGATAAATATATTTGAAGATAAATAACCATTATAATTGTACTGAAAAGAGGTTTTCAGTGAATACTCTGATGACGCCAAAATTGGGTAGCATCACTAGAATTTTGATGAATTTCGGGGTTTTGAGGGTCGTACCTTTTGCGTGATGTTCTATTTTAGGTGTGAACACTAAAGGCTTTTCACTTTTATGTCAGAAAACACCATTATATTACGAAAAAACTGGACCTGCCCGAATTCGATATCTTTCCCCCTCGAGGGTTTGCGCGCAACTGAGAAGGCGCGGAAATAAAAAAAGAGGGCAGCACTAAAGGGACTAAAGAACTGGTTTTTTGACATTTTTGAATTTCTTTAAATACGGTCGAAAAAAATTGTTAAACTTCGAAGGTTTTTCAATATTGAAGTTGAATTTTTTGAGAAGAAAGCCTATTCTGACTTTGTCAGAAACAAAGTAGTGGATTAGAAAAAATTAAGAGCTGTCAAAACTTTAAAATTGAAACAAAATAGAAAAAGTATATTTGTTCCATTAAAATATTTGTTATAGAAACTGAAATAAAAACTTTAATTTTGGAACAATCAGATTTAATACGATTTTACTTAAATTTTTCAAAACACGGTTTCTTTCGGCCTTCATTACAATTTTTGACAGGTGAAGAATTATCCTTCAAAAATTCACAATAATAAACTTCACTTTTGCTTATCTTTTATTACAAACTCAATATTAACTGTAATTTTAAATATAAGATCTAGTAAGTCACAAAAAATATATTTAAAAAATGAGATAATCAAACTGAGCAAGAAAATCAAAATGAATAAAGTAAAAACTCATCTGTCAAAACCCTTGAAATACAAGAGGCACAAGACACTTTAAATCCAATTCACTTTCCTAATATTTTGGCCAAAAACACTCAAAACCTCTAATCATTCAACAACTGTAGCAGCCAAAAAGCACATCCATAATCACAAAATAAAAAACACAGAGTACGTTGCACACATTTGATTATAGAAAATCAAATAGTCAGCAATCTACCTGGTGCATTGACACACATCAGGGGATTCCGTTGAAGGTTCCAAAAGCATGACAACGGCCGCGGAAACACTTCAGTCCGGCGAATAATTTCAGATTCCCTTTTAAAATTTTGATTGATATGTCGACCTACACTTGTCGAGAGTTGAAAGAAGAATGAACGTTCATTCCCTACTTCTCTCGACTGCGCGGATACACAAACCCGGTCTGCTAACTCCTATCTTAGTGCCAGCTTATTTATCGACTCAAGGAGGGGGAAGCACGAGGAGCTGAAGAGAAGGGATACGGGCCGACCAATAAGAAGAAGTGATGTGTCCCGCCCAAACCTTTGCGCACGGGACACGAGTGTCAGTCTCGAAGGGCCCGCTGTGGGGGGCCGACGACTTTTGCACTGGTGGGGGTCCTTACTTCACTCACCCTTTGGCCCATTGGCACCGGAAAGTCGAATACTGTTGCTAGGTAGGGACAAAAAAGGGTCAAAAATGGAATCTTTTTTTAGGACTTTCCCCGAAAATTGTATTTCTTAATTGGGTCCTAGAAACATTCAGGGACTTACTTAGAATTTCAGAAAGGGGTAGTTTTAGGTCCAATATAATGGAGCAATTCCATTTCAAATCAGGCGGAGGTCCAGCTTAGGGTGTCAGAATGATTGCAATGGATTTCAAAAGATTGCATATATGGGTGAATCTATATTAAGGTCAGTTTTGATAAGAACCATTTTTTTTTTGCAAAATTATTTTGAATTATGGGATTTTTTTAATCCTAACTATTTATTGGTGCTAGTATAAGCAACTTTTTTAATTATTTGAACTCAAAAATATTTCTTTCATGACTTTTAAAACAAATTTTTTGAAAAACTCATCAGCCTTTTTTCAGAATCTGCATTAGTGATCCGATTTCCATCAAAATGAGTATTTTATAGTTTTTGGGGTCACTCAATCACAATTTGGTAACAAGGTTTCGAAATTCAAGTTGACTTATCCAATATGACGAATTGAAAATTAAAAAATGGTCTCAATTTTATGAAACTGGGTATCTTAAGGTTTTCGAGGTTGCTCAATTCAAATATATTAACAGATTTTCTAAATTCAAAATAACTGATTTAATACGTGAATTAAGAATCAAAGAATATTTAATTACAGAAATTTTAAATCTAAATCATCAAAATTACAAGATTTTTAATTGTCAAACTCAAAACATACATAATATTCAATTATACATTTACAAAATTAAAATATTTTCAATTTTAAAGAATTACAATTCAAAGTTCTATAATTTTGAAAAAATAAAATTCAAAATTATGGAATTTTGCAAATACAGAATTGAAGATTCTTCAATTTCCACAATATGTACTTTAAAGGTATGTAATTTTAAACATTTTTTTGGAATATGAAGTTCAATTTTGAAGGCTTACAATTGAAAATTCTTCATTTTTAACGATTTGCAATTTAAAATTATTGAATTTTTAAGATTTACAATTAAATATTTATTAATTTTGAACGTTTATAATTTAAAGTGATGCAATTTTGATCGTGTTTTTCAAATATGTAGTTGAATTTTAAAGACTTACAATGCAAAATTCAATATTTAATTTGCACAATAGAAAAATATATGGGAAATATTCAAGTGTGAAGATTTAAAACTGAAATTAATTCAATTTTAAAGATGTATGAATAAAAATTCTTGAAATTTGTCAAAAGTCAAGAGTTTTCAATTCTAAATTTTGCAAATTGAAGACATTTCAAATGTGAATTCTTGAATTTCGAAAATATGTAGAATATCAAATTACTCAATGATTGCCGTAACAAAGAATATGATCAAGTAAATTAATCATTTTTTTACTGAAAAATCAGTCATTTCTACTGTCAGACAAAACAGTCGTTTTAACAGATGAATTAGTTGTTTAGTTATAATTATTTTGTTCGAAATTGGTTTTTTCATAGCGGATAATTATTTTTTTGTTTGAAAATTCTACTCCTTGGTTGAAAGTTGAACTATTTTGTTAAAAATTAATTCTTTTGGTTAGAGATTCATCATTTTATTTATTGAAAACTCATCCGTCCAGTTGAAGAGCCATGTATGTTGTTGAAAATTCATCGTGTTTGGTCAAAATCGAACTACTAGGTTGCAATTTGATTTACTTTGTTAAAAATTCATTTTTCTTTTTTGAAGATTTATCATTTTAGTTGAAAATTTATCTCTTGTTGAAAATTTAATTATTTTGTTGAAAAATCGTTTTTTATCTTTCAAATTAATGCTGTTAATTGAAAATTTAACTATTTCATTTTTGGTTGAAAATTGAACCTTTTTAAATGATAATTCAACAAACTAAATCATTTGAAATGACTGATTTCATCAGAGTGAAACTGACGAATTTGATAAGGCTTTTTTGACGGATTGCTCAAGCGTTGAATCCGCATATTTTGAATCAGTCAAAATTGACTTCGAATCAGTTACTTTTGATTGATTCAAATTTAGAGTGTACAGCATTTGAGTAATTATTGAGAAATTATCTAAAATTCATTTACAATCATGTTTATCCGGTAGAAAAATGTCCACGAAGTAGTTAATTAATTACTAGTACAAATCGCAAATTGTTTAATACTTTTTATTATTCATAAGAATCATAAGTGCTATATACTATAATAACCCGTAGATTTGGTTATGTATTTTGTTATATTTCTCGACAAGTGAAACGCTAACATGACCTAAATATTTTAAAGAACGATTGAAGATTTCATTTAAACCCTTTACTGAAGGTTTTAGATTTTTTACTTTTTAATCATCAAATCAATAAGGTTGTATTTAATAAATAGTGCAAAGCCCAAAAACTTAAAAAAAAACTTTGAATAATTTCTGGGGTAACAGTAACTTCAAACATTCTAAACAAATTTTGTTTTTATGGATAATTTTTTACAGAATGAAGGGGGGAAAAATTAAAAAGATATTGTAAATTATACATTTAAACATGTTGCAAAAACAATAACTCTTAAAAGATTAACCATTTTCAATTAAAAACTGAACATTTTTTGAATTTATGGGAAATTTATATTATAGAATTCTAATCTGAGAACCTAAATCCAACATTTTACAGGACTAACTGATTTTTCAAAAACCAGGTTAGTGACTAATATGCTGAATGGCAAAATTTTCGTACTCATTCTATAAAGGCCATAAACTATTAATGAGAGGTGTCAACGAGGCAGGCATGAGAAGTGACTTAGAACATCTGAATTCCAGAGAATAATAAAAGTCAATTATATATTCAAAATTACACCACTTAACTTTCATTACCCTCTATTATGTTTACTCTAGGTCCTTTCAGGTAAAATTTCCAACAATGAAGGGTATTACCAGACAGTTCGTCTTTATTTCCTGAACTTCTGCTTAGTATGGATAATTCCTTCGAGTTATTAGATCATTAATTATTAACCATGCCTCTAATGTCAAACTACACTGGAGAAATTGGATAAAAAGCAAATTTAAAAATTTCGATTGCAAATTAGAATTCTACCAATTTCCAATTCTCTCTAAAAAAAATAAAAAATCCACTCTTACTTTCTGGATTTTTCCGTTTTCTAACACGCAGTGGTCACCTTTTATCGGGAACTTCATTATTACAGACTTCAAAGGCCCAAATGCTCTCAAAATAGGTGAATAAGTCATTTTAAATAAAATTATGCAGGTACGATATTGAAATGGATATAAAACGCGGTAAGCAAAGAGGATAACCCGTGTATAAGCCTCTGTTTCACCGGAATTTTAAAAATAAAAAGGCATATTACAATAGGTAATAATACCGGTTATATGTTCGATTGAGTGATAAATCACAGTAAAATATATGGAAAAATATATTTCAAAAGAAAAATTATTCCACAAAATCTTGATTAAGCAAAATGTTATTAAATTGAAGAGATTATTAAAGTGTTGGAAGAAATTAACAAAACGTAAGTTTTATTCTTAATTTTTTCTTCGATTCGCAAAAAAAAAAACCCACCCTCCTTCTGCTTCCTGGGGGGGGGGGGGGGGGGAAATTCGTTCGAAGTCGCTTTTCCCTTTCGAAAATAAAAAGTTTTTATTGCGGATATTTTTTCACAGGATGCGTATCTTCTTAGATATTTTTATGTCTCAAATTAAAAAATACACCCAGTATAGTGCATATAAATTCTTATAAAAATTAATTTGTTTAAAATTTTCAAATAGTTTAGATTTTAATATTATAGTTCATATATAAAATTTGTATTTATTATTAAAAAGGTTATAGCTTCATGTATATTTTTATATAAGCTAAAAAATAGTCAAACTCTGAATTTGTTTATGAAAATTATTTGAATAAATAATCATTGTTGAAAGATATTTATAGTTAATTATGTAAAAAATTGACCCCATTCGTTGAAAAATAACCAAAATCTGAATTTGTTCATGAAAGTTGTTTAAATAATTAACAATTCTTGTAAATTTACAAAACATAGTTAGGAGTCATCGGAAAGACAATCTTACTTGACTCCGTAAACAATTGTGTCTATTCCTGGAAAAAAATTCAAACTCTGAATATGTTTATGAAAATTGTTTGAATAATTAATAATTATTGTAAATTTTCAAAGTATCATAGAAAAGAGTTATTGGAAATACATTCTTTATTGATTACGTGAACAAATCGAGCCTATTCTTTAAAAACTAGCCTAACTCTTCATTTGTTTATCAAAATTGTTTGAATAATAATTCATTCTTGGAAATTTGCAGGGCATTATAGTAAAAATTCTGTCAAAAATGGAGCCTATTCGTTGAAAAATAGCGAAACTCTTAATTTTTTTATCGAAACTGTTTAAATAATTAGAAATTCTTGTAAATTTACATAGCAACATGTAAAACAGTCATCGGAAAGATATTCTTTGTTGACCTCGTAAAAAAATTGAGCATATTCGTTCAAAAACAGTCAAACTCTGAATATTTTTATGAAAATTTTTAAAATAATTAATAATTATTGTATATTTCCAAAGCAAGAACTCTTGAGGGATTTGTTAAAAAACAATCATGACCTTGACAAAATCAAACTGGAGAATCACGAACTTATAGCTATTATACATAAAACACGAGCTGAAAGGGATTTAAAAAAATGTATAAATTTATTTATCAACAAGATTCTGCAAAACAAGGACAAAAGGATAGATGAGTTGTCCGAAATAACGCAAAATTTCTATCAAGATTTTGCGAAGCAAATGGAAAATAACTCTGATTATACTGGTAATTTGAGAAAGAAAGGTTTTGACGAAACATACGTGGTCTTAAAACATATTTTTTACTATTATTAACTGTAAAATATTTTTTTCAACAATCACAATACCTGCGAGAATAATCTACATGCCTGTTTTTTGAGCTGTGACTAAATTGCCGTAATTTTTATAATATTACCATGACAAATTTTGCATTGTAATCGTATACTTATAAGTTCCATAAAACAAGGTCTTATTCAGGAGACCATCATAACTGCAGTTCTATTAGAGCTAGAGCAGAGTATTTTTTAGATTTTAAAGGTATTCAGTCTACTTTAACTTATTTTGTAACAACTTTCAACTGTGATGTACAGGAACTGAGTTATTTTAGAAAAACTAAAATGAAAATTTTTGTAGTCAAATTTTTGGACAAAAAATAAGTTTTTAAAGCTATATCTCCTAAACTACTGGAGGTGTAATGTTTGATTTTTTTAGTTTTGCAGGGAATTTTATGCCCAGCAATTTCAAAATCAGTCGCGGGCGTGCTTGAGAATAGGAAGGTCGAGTCTCCCAGAGTTTGGGAAACAAACAAAATTTAAAATGCTAAAGTTTGATTATTTGTAACAGTGTAACCTGAAAATCGGAAAGAAAATAGAAA
>JAABKJ010001250.1:0-31215 GCA_011634705.1 Andricus grossulariae | reverse complement strand
TAAAAATGCAACTATTTAGTTGAAGATTCAACAATTTTGTTAAAAAGTCATCCTTTTTGGTTAAAAATTTAACTGTTATGTTGAAAATTCGTCTTTTTGCCTTGCAAATTCAAGTATCTTCATAAGAAATTCACTTCTTGTTTAAAACTCATATTATGATATTGATTAATCAAACTGAAATATTTTTTCAGATGAAATTTCAATTGTTCATTTTTTTTCGAAAATTCGTCTTTTTCATTTAAAAATGCATCTGTTTCATTAGAAATCTCATCTTTCTAGGATGAAAATGCAAATGTTGGGTTGAAAATTAATCTTCTTTGCTTCAGGATTCAACTATTTTGTTGACAATTTTGTTTTAACCACTTTGTTAAGAAATCGTTTTTTTGGTTGAAGATTCATACTTTTTGTTGAAAATGATTTCCTCTGGTTGAAATTTTAACTATTTTGGTGAAAAGTGATTTTTCCTAATTGAAAATTCAACTGCGTTGGTTAAAGTTGAGCTACTTTGTTGAAATTATTTGTTGGTTTTTTGTTTTGTTTGAAGGAAGGTTATCTCTTTGGTTGAAAATTTAACTATTTCCCATATTTATTATTATTATACCGTTAAGCTATATCTCTTTCAGGATAAGCGTGACTCATTCGGTAAGGAAGGTAGTAATATGGGGGAGTGGTTACAGATTTTTAAATGATCTACAATTCAGTTTCTGGATAAAGATTAAATTTTTTCTTAAATTAAGATCGAAAAGAAATCTATTTTATCATGAATAATTTTATGCAAAATGAGAATGAAAAAGATTCACAATTGAAAAAGCAGAATTCCAAACTATCTCACTTTTCGGCTCATCAGAGACTTTTGAGAGAGAGAGAGAGAGAGAGAGAGAAGCATTCAACTAAGACGCTTTTTTTTCCTAGCCCTCCACTTGCCAAGACAAGTGACGCAATTTTCAAGGAAACCCATCGAAATAACCCAAACATCGTAAAACGCACATGTTACAAGACTTTTTACAGCTCTAAGGGAAACCCAAACTATAAGAAATCGTTCAAAAATCACTATCAATTTTTCAGAAATGAACAGAGAAAACAAGATATCAAAAATAATCTGAAAATAAAAAGACATAATTAAAAATATTTTAGGAACAAATTCATCATAACATCATTACAAAAGTACTCATTGGTACATACAAAAAATTATGCACATATTTTATATATGGCATCTTCCTCAGACAACTTATTTTTGATAAGCATCTGAGTGATTTTTTAAATTAAAAAATTATATGCATCCTATATGGCAACCTTATTTTTAGATAAGTACCAGTTTGACATTTTAAATAATATGTACATCCCATTAGCAACCTTATTTTTCAATAAGTACCGGGAAGACATTTTTTAGACAAATATTCTAACATATATCATGTAGAAAAGTAAAAAAATATTATTTTTGTTAAATCCTGAATATATGTAAATTATGAATATTCAGGAAAATAGATCATAGTCCCAAGATATAATGTTTATGGTTGATTATGAACCAATCTATTCAGATCATTACATTTTCCAATTAGGAAAAAAAACAATCAAATATTTATTGTATTTCTAAAATTGCTAATATTTAAATTTAGGATACTTGGAAATTGTTCAAACGATTTTCATTTGTTTTCACAATTTATTTATCCTGAAGATCGTAAAAAGGTATTATTTTCTGAAATCAATGACCCAGGTAATGAATCTTGAAAGTTATATTTTGTGTAAAAGCAGTTGGCAATTATTTAGACAATTATTACCGCTTGCTCGATTTCAAAGTGATGATACAGAAAATTCTTGTTAAAAAAAATGATTTTCAATCAAACAATTAGGGTGTAAGTTCTAATATCATAAATACTAAATAATAAGCCATATAGTGTGAAGGATTACAAGAAAAAACAAGAATTTCCTCAACCTTTCGTATTAAAAGGCGCAAGATGATGATTCATTTATTATTTGAATAGTAACTTATCAAAATTTGAAGAAGAACTGAATTGTTCGAACAAATTAAAATTGTTTAAATGATTGCCGAATTTTGTTCAAAATATATATTACTTCGAAATTCGTTAATTGTATCACTAATTTCAGAAAATAATAAATTTTTATGATTCACTGAGGAAAAGTGGTTCAAACAAATGAAAATTGTTCAAATAATTATCAAACATATTGAAAAGGGAATATCATTCTTCAAATTCATCAACTGTACCAGTTATTCCGAAAAATAATAGTTTTTCACGATTTATACGCGAAAAAAATTGTCTAAACAAATAATAATATTTTGAACAATTCAAAATTAGTAAGAAAATACTTTAAATGAAGAAACTTATAGACTGATCAAATAAAAATAATTTATGTTTAAAAGATTCCAAAAAATACCGTCTTTATCATGAATTTGACATAAAATTGCTATCTTGCATTTTTCGGGGGCTAATTATTCCAGAAGCATTCCTCAAGAGGTGAGTAAACTTTAATTGACAAAAAGTCAATAACGACAATGGAACTATTATTTTTTAATAGGATATATATTTTTTGTCCTTTCTTTTTCAAAGACATTTTAAAGTCCTAATTGTTAAACTTTTACTTGAATCGTGAAGTTTTATGGTTTCCAAGCCTGTAAAAATTGCGTATAAAAGTGTTTACGAGACATTTTCTGGATTATGTGTCTGTCATTAAAGTCATAATGTTATATAACATAGGGTATCATAATTCAAGAACGCTTGTAAGTGTTTCTGCTTCATTAAATTAGGCATATAGAAATTAGGTTAATACTCTTTCTTAAGGGCATGTGAAACATGTCCGTTCCTACTTTACCGACATTTTTTGTGGATCATACCAATTCCACACGAGATGAGATATGAAACGGAAAGTTTTGGAAAATAAAGAAAAGCGACTAAGGGAAGTTTATGTACTAATACATTTTTACAATTAGAAATTAAAGAAATAAAAGAAATATTGTGTAGCAGTAGGAATGTATTAGTACATAAATGTTCCCTTTCCATATATTCCTGAACTTTCAGCTCGATACATCAGTTTGTGTGGAATTGGTATGATCCACAATAAATATCAGTAAAATAGAAATCGGATAGGTTTCATATGCCCTTAAGGCGCTTCAAACGAGTGTCGGTTTCGCTGGATCCACTATACGTCTAAAGGGATGAATTGTTGAACGTAATATTTTTGCCACATAATCTAGAGGCAATTATACCGTTTTCTACAGAGAGCCTTTTCCGGAAAATGTTCTTTTTTTGTTTGTAATTGAAAGTGAAGTGTTTTTGCCATTGTGAATTCTCTTTTGTTAAAGCTCCTTCGGCTTTAAGGAACACATTCTCATCACGCATTTCGTGCTTCACAATCGATTTTTTCCAAAGTGCGAACTTTTCCACATTAAGGTCAACTCTATTATCTGTATGAAATGAATGATAATTATATTTATTTTTGTACCTCGGTCTGGGAGTGCTCATTTAAATATTGTGAAATTATGTACAAATTTGATTTATCAAGATTACCTTGATATTTGTTACTTAATTTGCATTAATTTTAATTCTCAACTACCCTGGAAAATGTATCATTTCAATAAATGTATATTATTACAATTCATAATATGCATTAATATTGAAACAGACGTGTTTTCACTGTCTTGTATTTATAATAAAAAGGTGGGCATCCTACAGAAAAACAATCATGTTAGTGAATATTTTATTGCACTTTGTGTCGTTTTTCCAGAAACATAATTTGTTCATTTTTATATTATTTTTTACGATTTAACCAAACAATGCATCCTATCAAAATCGGATTCATAACAAATTTGTAGATCTTTCTTGAGTGAACAACTCTGGTCAATCAGTCTTTTTTGTACCTTCTGTTTTCATTCCAGAAATATAATTATTTTTATTGTTAATGTAATTTTTCACGATGAAAACAAAAACTACGCGTTCTATCAGAAAATTATTGAAAAGATTGAAAAGAAATTCTTTAATCTTTTTTGGCAAGATAATTGTTGTCTAATTATGTTTCTTTGTATCTTGCATGGTTGGAATGGAATTCTTCTTTACTTTATGTTTTATGGGATCAAAATTTTAATTTTCGATCTTTCAAGAAAATTCAAAAAAAGTTGTTATAATCTTTTAGGTCTTCGGAAAATCAACTTTTTTCGTTTCCTGACTTTTTTTCATATCGTGCGCTGTTTTGCTAAAAAAATTTATTTTCGTTTGTTGTTTTGAATTTTGAAATATATAATAATAAAATAATAAAATAAATAATAATTTTCTTTTCATCATAAGAAGTCGTAGGGATAAACTACTCGAATTTCCGAGTACTGAGCCGTACATTGTTTTTAAATCTTAAGAAAAATGTTCTCAAAAATTTTGAAAATGGTTAACAAATTCGTTCTTTCCTTTTGGGCCTTGAAGAAGTTTGCCAAAGCACAATCCAATCTGATCAATCTTTCAAAAGTTAGCGTGCCTATACGATACTGAAAACTACAGACAGACGGACACATAGAAACCTTCGTAAAATTCATTTTTTCTGACTCAGTGGGCCTGAAAACGTGGAAATTTGATGAAAACCGACTATGTCAAATTTTACATAAAACCAACACCTTCTCATTAGGATGAAAATGTAAAAAAAACTAGGAAATTTTCCAGAAAAAGCTCTATGTCCAAACCGGCATAATCGCCTTTAGATTATGTGGTAAAAATATAACATTCAAAAATTCATCCTTTTAAACGTATAGTGGATCAAGCGAAACCGAGACTCATTTGAAACGCCTTAAATCTGTAAACTTAACTTTCGTATTTGTTCCTAAATTCTTTGCTCAATGTATAATTGAATATCTCTGAGCCAGCACGTACAGTACGACTTGGTATTTTCATAGATAAAATATTCATTTACTTTTCATATATTTATTACATAATATAGTTTAAAGTTAGCCGCGATGAAGTTCTTCGTAAAAGGCGAGTGAGCGGAAGAGATCGTAAAACGTATCATAAAAATTCACGCTATGACGCGCATACGACACTATCAAGGCTCGTAGTTTGCGCCAGTGCATTATATGTAGTTGTGCGTCTGAATTTCATCATATTCTAAGCTCTGCAATAAAAAAGACTCTTCTTGACGATCAGTAGAATGGCATTTAACAAAAAATATCAAAAATTTCGTATACGAAAGATGAAAGGCAAGTGCAGAAAAGAAGCAATACAAAAATTACGTCACACCACCGTGTAGGGGGGGGGGGGATAACATATTTCGTGAAGATTTTATGTGAATGCGACATCATAAATGGAGAATATGAATTTAAATGAAAATTCTTTAAAATGCTTGCAAAAATGACAATTAGTGACTTTATGTTTCAGCAAGTCTCCGGTGAAGAAGTTCAATGAAATAAAAACGAAACTAGATACTTAAAAAAGGCAACGTTTTGAACCATGTATGGTCCCTGTTCAAGCTTGTTTAAAAAAAATTTATTATGACAAATCTTATCAAAAATAAATACACATTTGAGTAAAAACGTTGTATAAACGTAAAGGTCTTTGATAATGAATTAAAAACATAAACATTTAAAGCAAAAAAGTGCAGTCAACAATATTTAATGATAGTCAACAAGTCTAAATTATAGAAAGAATAAATAGTATAGTAATAAATAACAGGATGTAGCACCTATATAACGTGTATTCGTAGACAATATTCGTAGCTTTAAATAATTTATTTTAATTTTAGCTCACTTTAACATTCAAAAAGGTCTGTTCAAGTGAAAAAACCAAAACGAATTAGAAAAATATTGTTCGAAAAATGAAGAAAAGTGTTTGTGTGTTAATGTTAGGTTCATAAAAATAGTGTAAAATGAGTTGAAGAAAAGATGAAATCTTACCATAATTTATATGCTGAGATATTTTTATGAATGGGGATAATCCCATATTTAGTTAAAAAATGAATTGACAGAATGAAAAACAGGAAAACATCACTTTTACGCGTCATGAATCAACGTGTGTTCAGAAAGCCGTCAATAATTAGTTTAACTGTATGTACTCTTGCGGACATCAAGAATTTACATTTTTTTTTTAAATAGAAGGTATAAATGAAAAAGTTAAAATATTTAAATTACGAAAAATAAGTGAAAATTAAGTTACATTATAAGAGGTACATGAAGAGCTGTAAAAGTTTGGAAGCTTGGAGTTTCAAATCTGAGATTTACAGACTTTTTTCTTTTTTAATGAAATAAAATTCAACCGTCAAACGTTTATTACGATTTTTTTCAACAGTTAAGAATTTTTGATGTTCAAACTCAAAATCGTGTCCAGTTTCAATTCTATGTCTTTCAAGAGCATAAACACAATCACAATTTGTGCAGTCAAATTTGTAAACTACATTTCTTTTTTTTTTAATGTCTAATTTGTCTGTAGGAGACGGAAAAAGGTTCAAATTTGATTTTATTGGTCTGAATATAACTTTAATGTTATTATGACGTAAAATGCTAGCAAGTTTGTCAGTTATTCCAGAGATATATGTAACTACAGTGAAATTTTTGAAATTGTTAGGTTCCCTTTTCCCCAATTGTTTGTAAATATTGTTGATTCTAATTTTGATTAGACTATTAATGAGATTAATAGGGTTACCATTTTGAATTAAAGTATTTTGAATTATTTTAATATTTTGTGGTCTAAATTTAATAGAATACAGCTCAATAGCTCTACCAGTGAGACCGACAATCATTCCTTTCTTTTGTGACCAAGGATGTTGTGATAGGCAATGTAGGTATCTACCAGACCATATGGAATACCCCATAAACCATAGACCACATGTCTAAACAATTAAGTGTACAGTTTATTTCTTTTCGGAAAGTAAATTCAAGATTTGAGTCAAATGAGTTAAAAATTTCTGCAACTTCATGCAGTTTTGATTCTGGAATGACCATGAAAATATTGTCAAGGTATCTTTTACATAATGGTATTTCAAAATTTAAGGTTGAAAGACAGTAACTTCCTAGAGTGTTCATGACAATGTCCACCATCACAGGAGAAAGTGGAGATTCCATGGCCACTTCTTCCATTTGTTTATAATTCTTCTTGTTGAATTTAAAATATGTAGATCGTAAACAAAACTATTGCATTCAAGAATTCATCCCATGGTATCAAAGTGTATGGAGCTATTTCATTCCATTTGTTTTTGGTAGTTTGTAGAGCTAGTTTATTGGATTGGAGGAACAAAAATTACCACATCTAAAGAAAAAAGAAAATGTTTTTTAGGCATTTTAAAGGTTTTCATGTCATTGACGAACTGCCAGCTGTCTTTAACATTATAGTTAGATTTTTCTGTTAAAACTTCAAGAAAGTTAGCGATATATTTAGCTAATTTGGATGTTGGACTATCAATGGTAGAAAATATTATTCTAAGAGGGTTACCGGTTTTGTGCATTTTTAGCAGTTCATATGTTTTAGGAATATCAGTGGAATTTGCTTCTAATTCTTTGGCATCAATGAAGGAAATTAATGAATTATGGTCCTATCTGTCAATTATAATATTATTTGATTTTTCAGTGGTAGCTGTATATTGAAATTCTTTGAATTTGGATTGATCTGATAAAAGTTTTGACATTTTATCAATATTCTGATTTTGTCATTGCAACTGTTGTGTTGCCTGTATCCGGCTTAAGGAAAATTATATCAGGATTATCTTCAATACATTTTATGTCTGGACTAAAATCAAAATTTGTATGCAATTTTTGTTTATTAAAAATAAGAGAATTCAAAGAATTGAGGATAGTTTGGGAGCAGTGAATTATAATTTTATTTTGTTTGCCTAAAGGTTAATTCCAGATACCAAATTCAATAAAAGCTATAAAGTCATGTGAAGGAAAATGTTGTTTTTTTGGAAGAGTTTAAAGCAAAACCTGAACCCAGAGAAAGAGTTTGAATTACTTCCTTCGGTATTAGATATTCAGTTAATTTTTGAACCAGGAGTTTGAGGTTTCACAATTCAATTGTTGTCCAGTGTTTTTCTTTCGTTTTGGATAATTTAATTTTTTCGTCAAAAATGTTTCATGTTTTATAAATAATTTGTTGTACTTTATGTGTTCAAAAACAAAAAAGTCAATAAAAATTCTAAAAGGTAAATGTTTAATTATTGCGTCATGTAGGAATCTCAGTTGTTGGTTAATGTAAAAAATTTCACAATGTATGTCCATGATTTCAATGTTAAGTAATTTAATTTCAATTGCATTAGAAATTCTACCAATTCTAGATTTATTAAAAGGAACCGAGCAATGCACGCCTACCCCGAAAGGGAAATGGCTTAATGATATAATAAAAAAAAATCATAAAATCTAAAATTTTTGAATCCATTATAATTTTCTAAATGTGGCCCGGTTATCGTAAGTGGCAATCCGATGTAATCCAAAGATTCCAAGTTATGCAGTGTAATCCTGGCTATTCTTATTTCAAGCCCTGTAAATCGAATTACAATCTTAGATAATTCAACTGCAATCTCCGAGAATCAATTGTAATCCAAAGTAATCCACTTATAATTCCATCCAATCCATTTGCTGAAAAAGGTGATGCATTTTTAATATGGAGTAACCAACTTGTAATCTACTTGTAATCTCATGCAATCCATTTACAATCCTAGACAATCTATGTGTAATTCCAGATAATCGACTTGTAATATGCAGTAATCCACTTGTAATTCAAAAAATTTCTCTTTCAATTCATCTGTAATCCCAGTTAATTCATTTTGTAATCTCAGACAATCTGAAGTAGTTCATTTGTAATCCGATGCATTCTATTTTGAATCCAATGCAATCCACTTGCAATATGAAGTAACGCACTTGTAATCCAGGATAATCCATTAGCAACATGTCGTAATCCACTTATTATACGGGGTAATCCACTTGTAATCCAATGAATCTGAGGCAATCAAACGTATTTTCCTTATTCTCCACTTTTCTCCTGTTTTTAAGAATTTCCATTTTTCCTACTTTTTTTTAATAAACTTCCTCTTTTTCTCGTTTTCTATCTTGAATGCGAATCAAATTGATAGAACCCAATAAGGAAATTAAACTATTTTTGGTTGAAAGTTTATTCTTTTTAATTGAAAAGTCTATTATTATATTTTTGGTTAAGAATTCATCTCTTTTGGTTAAAAATTCTACTATTTCGTCGAAGATTGAACTTAGAATCAATTTTCGAACAGAAAATTGAACTATTTCATTATTGGTTGAAAATTGATCGTCTTTAGTAGAAAATTCAACTATTTTGTTGAAAATTCTTTAATTTTGTTAAAAATTCATCTTTTTGGTAGAAAATTAATTTTCCTGATTAAAAGTTCAACTATTTGGTCAAAAAATTGAACTATTTTGTTGGAAAATCATTTTATTAGTCAAAGAGTCACCTCACTGGTTAGAAATTTAACTATTTTGTTAACTGCACATTTAGCTATTCTCTTTTTAGTAAAAAATTGATAATTTTTAGTTCAAAATTAGACTATTTGATTGAAAATTAAATTTTTTGTTGGAAATTCATATTTTTGGCTTAGAAATTCAACTGTTTCGTAGAAAATTTGATTTTTCACTTAAAAATTAACAACTTGATTAAAATTTCTCTTCTTTATTGACTAATGAATCTTTCTATGTTGAAAATTGTTCGGTTGAAAATAAATCTGTTTTAATTGACGATTCAACTAATTGTTTGGAAATATACCCTTCTTGATTAAATTCAACAGTTTATTTTTCGTAAATTAAAATCTTTTCCGGTTAAAATATTCATAATTAGATTTTTTGTTAAGAAATATTCTTTCAATTTAAAATTGAACTACTTGGTTGAAAGTTAAAATTCATTCTCAACGATTCCTGTTGTTGGAAAAATTCAATCACTTTGTTAAAAATTTATTTATTTTGCGAGTCATCTTTTATGGTTGAAAATTTAACTTTTTTATGAAACATTCGTCTTCTTACAGATAACATTCATCCGTTTTGATTGAAAATTCAACTATATACTAAGAAATTTGTCTTTTTGCCTGAAAATAATATGGATTGATGTGTAGTAATCTACTCACAATATCAAAATAATCCACTTGCAATTCATCTGTCATCCCAGGTAATTCACTTGAAATACCTGGAAATCCATTTATCAGGTAATCCATTTGTAGTCTCAGGTAGGCCACTTTTGATAACTTTTAATCAACTATTTGTTTAAAAATCCAACTATGTTTGGTAAAAGTGAAAATTCAACTATTTGGTTAAAAAGGCAACTGTTCTGTTCAAAATTCGCCCTTTTTGCTTAAAAGTTTAAATATTTGGTTGGAAATATTACTTTTTGGTTGATAATTAATTTTTTGTTGTTAAAAATTAACCTGCTTGGTTGAAACTTCATATTTATAGGTCGAAAATTCAACTATTTTGTTAAAAATTCCTCTGTTTTGCCTACAAGTTTAACTATTTGTTTGTGAATGCAAATATTTGTTCTAAAATTTACTTTTCTTCGCTGTTGAAAATTCAACTATTTGGTTTGAAACTCATCTTGCTTGATTGAAAATTCATCTTTCCGGGTTTAAAAGTCAACTGTTTTCTAAAATCTTAAACTTTTTAGCTTGAAAACTGGACTTTTTCTTGGAAAGTTGATCTCTTCTGGTAGGAAGTTAATGTATTTTTGTTGCATTAAACATTTTTTTATTTAAATCAAAAATATTTTTTGGTTGCAATGTCAAAAATTACATTTTTTGTTGCAAATTATTCATTTTTGCTACTTGGTTAAAACTTGAACTTCTTTGCCACAAATTTTTGTTATTTTTGGTTGCTATTCAATTTATAAAAGAATTTAATTATTTGATTTAATTTATATATTTTGGTTGAAAATGTAACCGTTTTTTTGCACATTTGTCATTTTAAATAGAATATTAGTCCTTTTGAATTGAAAATATTACTGTATACTAGAAAATTCGTCTTTCTGGCTAGGAAGTTCAAATCCATGGTGTAAAATGCAACTGTATATAAATAAAGTTTAATCTGTTTTGTTTGAAAGATTGGCCATGTGGTTGAAAGTTCATCTTTTTAGCTCGAAAATCCAACTATCTGGTTGAAAATGAAACCATTTAATTGAAAATTTGCCCCTTCGGCTTAGCAGTTCAGCTTTTTCGTTATTACAGCAACTGCTTGGTTGATAATTAATTTTTTCTTCTCAAAAATGGACCTACTAGATTGAAGATTCATCTTTGTAGCTTGAAAGTTCAACAATTTTTTTTTGTGAATACAACTGTTTATCAAGTAAAGTTGAAAAAACAAATTTGGACCTAAAGGACGTCACCCTGGAAGATTCAAGCTCTGTGTGATGATCTGTAATGATGAAAGGCAAGTCATAATATATCTTTTTGAGGTAGAAAACAATTAAAAAAGGTTAAGCTTTTACAAATATATTCAATTGAAGCGGCTAATATTTCTTTAGCTTCTAATTAATTATACTTTCAAGATACAATTTGTTTCAAGAATTTACACGCAGTTAAAGGGAGTACAAGCCATGCAATGTACCGAATGTACCCAGCACGAAATAGAAACCAGAACGACCATTCTAAAGACGCTAACGTCGTAATTGAATTTTCTCGTTCACGGCAAAGATGGTAAGAGAAACGGAACTTTGTCTGCGTTGACTTCGTGGAAATTCTTGTTTTTGTTTGCAGTATCAAGATTGTTTGCTTTGTGCTGTTGGAAAGTCCATTAGTCGAAGTATAAATTCAACCTGAGATTGAATTTTGGTCACTTTTTCCCAGGATTGACCACCCTAATAAATTTCCTTTCTCGACTTGATTGACACACGATTCCGATCTTGACTTTCTCTGGTTGTAAATGAACCCAAGTAAAAAGTAAATCGATGTTACTAAAGTAGAATCGCATTTCGCTCACATGTTATGAAAAAACGAAATCCTTTGAAATAGAATTCGTATGAGGAATAAAATGAATTTCGTGCTTTTTGCAGTAGAGTAGAATTTATGTCAGAAGCAAAAAAATACTCTGGATTTTGCAATGCAGCATATCGCCCTATTTCCTTGTAATTCCAAATTGGATGCTATCACATGAAGCTTGGCGCACGATTCAGCACAATTTGATCTCTGGAACGAAAACAATTTCCGCGTCAAAATGAGCTTCTGTTTTCTAGCATTTCTCCAAATGATCGGACACCTGCATTTCTGAAACACGATCCTAAAAATTGGAAGTCATTCAATTCGAGGTAGGTAAGCGAAAACAAATTTAAGAATGCAGCTGAATATTCACAAAGTTTTATTATAAGGGGCTGTGCATAAATTACGTAAAGTTTTCTCACGGAAATTTTGATATACCTTTGTTAGGGTTTGCAAGTTTTGACCCTGCCCCTCCGCATCTTACGTAATTTTTACTAACTGTATTTTTTTGTGAAGTTATTTAGGGGCCATCGAAAAAAAGTTTGACAATTGGGGGGATGGGGAGGGGGGATGTGAAATCTTATTGTTTCTTATAAATTAACAAAGTAGTTGAACCCTTAACCAGTTAGTTAGATTTTCCAACAAAAAATATGCATTTTCTACCAAAAGAGATGAATTCACGAATAAAAAAGACTAATTTTATACCAAGAGAGATCGCTCAGTTAATTAAGAAAATAATTGTTTACAAAATCCTGAATTTTCAAGCCAAACAGATGAGTTTTCTACAAAACAGTTGAATTTTTAATACAGATTTTGTACAGAACGCAATACATTTTCATGCAATGACATAAATTTTCAAATAACAAGATTAATTTTCTACGGAAAAAGCTGAACAGTCAACAAAATTAATTTTCTACCAAAAAAGACGAATTTTCAAATAAATAGTTGAAACAATGGATGTGATTGACGTTCTGCTGAATTTTATTTCATTAATTATAATTTTTTTTTCGTTTCTAAAATTTTGTAACTAAATAGTTGAATTTTGAAACTGAAAAAGTCAATTCTTGATGAAAATGAGGTAGTTCAATTTCAATCTTAGAGAATGAATTTTTAATTTAAAATGACAAATTTTCCACAAAATAGTTTCAATTTGTACCAAATAGTTAAATTTTTCAACCATAAACAACAAATTTTCTATGTAACAGCGGAATTGTCACAAATTAGTTGAAGTTTCAGTTAAAAAAATTAATTTTTACCCAAAAGCTAAACGAAGTTTTAACCAAAATCATGAATCTTTAAAAAAAATTAATTTTAAGAAAGTAGTTCAATTTTCAACACAGTAATTGAATTATTAACCTAAGCCGATGAATTTTCAACAAAAAAAGTTTTATTGAAGTTTTATTGAATTGGTAGAAAGGAAAAGGAGGAAATTTTCATGTTTAATTTTTTTTTCAATTGAAGAGGAAAATTTTTATTTGTAGCAATGTCAGTGAGTTGACTGGTGTTAAATTTTGTATTTTCAACATTTGAATTTTGAATGGAAAAAGCGAATCCTTGAGTTCAATTTTTAATGGTAAAATTTTTGGGTATAAACTATTTAATCAACATGATTTTCATGTTTGAATTGTGCAGTTTTGAATACTTGATTTTTAAATGGTTTATTTCCAAATCCTTCCAAAAATTATCCAGTTTCTAAAGCCTGAATTTAAAAATGTTACTTTTCAAATCCCTTAATTTTAATTGCTCAATTTAAAACTTATTAAATTTAACTGTATTTTTCTTAAATATTCTTTAATTTTAAATCATAAGCCAGGAAAATTAAACATTTTTAATTCAAGTACCGTCAAATTTGAAGAATCTTGGAAACAAGTATTAGAAAGTGTACACACTCTCCATTAATCATGAGCATTTAAAAAAAATATTCTGCCTTTGAAAATGATAATAAAAGATAAATTAAACTTGTTTGGAAATAAGGGTTCTTCTTTCCTTTTTTTTGTCTGAAAAAAATTTAGATTTTTTAAAATACTTTCATATTAAAGAATGGACATAGAATTATTTATAAGTAAAAATAAGCATTATGTCGATTTTTTGAGCTAAAGTTAGTAGTAGGAAATAACCTAAGATTCCTTTTGAGTAAAAAAATACCCCTTAATTCAAAAACAGTAAAATTTTTGTACTGCTTTTAATTTCTAATATTAATTCCTCAAAAGACCTAAAAATTATACGCTATTTGAAAACAAATTAAAATTGTAGAAATTTGAAGTAGTAGTCTACAAGATGGTGCCATTTGAAATTGAAAATCTCCAAACTGAACAAGGTGATATATAATACTTGTATAAATTTAGTAATTGTAAAGATGCGTTAAAAACTGTATATTTCATATTATTTTCATCTACCTTAAAAACACTAACATAACAAAATTATACATTCAGAAATTGTAACGTTTCTAATTGAGCATTCGAAAATTAAGAGACTTCAAAACCAATATTATCCAATTCAAGCGTATGAAGCTAATAAAGTATCAAGTGACAATCAAAATGATTCGATAGATTTTTCTAAACTCAAAAATTAGATTTCTTCTAAAAAAACTCATTTTTATTTTCACCTTTTAAAATTGAATAATTAAAAATTGTATACCTTTAAAATTTGATAAATCTGAAAACGTTGGAAATTCCATGATTCCGAATTGGAAGCATTAAGGATAAATGGATTCAAACTTTTAGCGTATAAAATTAAACAATTACAAACTTTGTTCAAGATTGAAGTATTTCCAAATTAGGATTTTTACACAAATTCATTAAAAATGCATAATTTTCTCCATACTTTTTAAAATTTACTCATTTCATATATAATTAAAAAATCTATTCAGTCAGCTATTGTACGTTAATAACTTTGTTCAGTTCACAGACCTACTCTCCGAAAGCCGTAGCTGGATGAAATAGACTCATGCTCGATTAGGTATTGGATGGGTTACTAATTAATTACGGATCGCCGGAATAATTCATTGCTGATCATTCATTTGCTAATTAGCCATCGAAATGGTTAACTTTATGCCCACCACATACATATGCAGATATATTGATCACAGGTCTAAGTGTACTGAATCCGTAAAATGAGTAGAATTTGTTGAAGAGACATGAATAATCTAATGGAATATAAGCACACATATTTTGTAAACAATTAGCTGATTTATCGCTATTTGCCTTCGATGGGTAAGCTCTAGATGAAACTCGCTGATCTGATTGCTCCTGAACAAATATTTCATCATAACATTATTAGGTTGGAAATTCTACGCGCAAGCAAAGCAGATTATGAATCAGATGTATCCGCAATATCATAGTGGTCCAATAATTTAATACCATAAAAATAACATAAACTGTTTCTGAGTGTAAAATATTATACTACTATCAGGAAATGAACGCGCGCGCGTTCACGTCTCCGGGCTTTTATTTCCTAATATTAAAAATATAAACAACTTAGAAATTCATCAATAAACAAATTTTTAAATATGAAATAGTATTTAAAAATAGTAATAAACTCTTATTGTTATTATCAACAATAATTATTCATTTCAGATACAAAGCGTTTGAAATTCAATATATATAATTTGAATTGAAAATGTTCCAAATAAAACTGGGTAAATCAGGTAAGGTAACATTTGAAGAAAAAAAGTAAAATATATCGAATTGAATGTAAAGGAATTGAAGATCTAAATAAATTTATCCAGAATTAAACAATTTCAATTGAAAGTATTTAAAATAAAAAATGTTAAGCCTGAAGCTTTCAAAATTAAAGAATTTACATTCTATAATTTTGAAAATTTAACATTTTCATTAGAAAGCAGTTGAAAGTTTCACAATTTTATAATACAGTAGTTGAAATTGTATCATTTTTAATTCAAAATTGAACAATTTTATTTTGAATTAAAGAATCTCGAAATTGAATGATTTAAGATTTACATTTTGAAAATTAACAATTTCAAAACTTTAGGAATGAAATATTTTCAGATTGAAAATTTTTAAATGACTTAATTTGAAATTCAAAGAAATTGTAATCGTCTAATTTCTAACTGAAAGCGTTCGAAATTGAATAATTTTACGTTTTGAACTTCTGAATTGATATAATTTACCATATAAAGTGATTAAAATTTGACAATTTGAAATTGGAAACAAAATTGAATGTTTTACAGTCCCATTTTCTGAAATTCTAACATTTTAAATTGTTCTTACATAAGAAAAATGAGATATTTGACTTTAGGATTCATTAGAAAAATTTTTCTCAGATCAAAAAATCAATTCAACTTCATGTTTACCGTTCAGAATGGAAAAGTTTTCTTTAAAATTGAATTATTCTAAAATGCTCTCAAAATAAAAATTAATTTGAAGTACAATTTAAATCTGAAAAAATGTGTTCGTTAAGAATTGTTATATTCAAAGTTTGTCACACACAACCCTCTACAATCTCAATTATTTTTACTAAATTTAAATCTTTTGGAAATGAAAAATGTTCCAGTTGTTGATTATACTTATTTAAATTCAACCATTTTGGTTTTCATTGCAAAATGAGAACTTATTAAAGAAAATAATTGAAAATTGAGCGTTCGACATCAAAATTCAGAACTCTCAAATTGTACGATTTCAAAATTAATGAAATTATTCAAATTACTAGAGTAAGTTTCAACACTTCATTCAGGATTATTACTGATTTTTGGAATTTTCAATAAAATATTTTTTAATTTCAAATGATTTATTTTTTTAAATCTTCAACTAAAAAGCGGAAAATTTTGAAATACTACATTCAACGTTAAGCATTTGAAAAATAATACAAATCAAGATTTCTATATATAATATCAGTATTTTTAAAATGATTTGATTTCTAATGCCTTTTTCTCAAATCTTCTAATTATCAAGGCTTGAATTTTTGAAACTATTATATTAATTTTTCATTGTTTTGAGTTTATTCTAGAGGCATTTCATTTTGAATTGTTTGATCGCAAATCCATAAAACTAAAAAATGTGTACCTATCATCTCTTTTAATTTGACAGCGAAGACTTTCTATATAATATTTTGTCATTTTTTTAAAAGATTCATATGTGAATAATTGTACCGATATTTTCAAGATTTGAATTTGAAACTACAAGATTGTGAAATTTAAAATCGGAGACCTTCAAAAATTAAGAAAATTCAAACCAAGTATTTTGAAATTAAAGATTAAGAAGCATAAGAACTTGGCTTCAAGGCCTGAAATACTAAAAATGTGTAGAATTGTGCATTAAAAACTATAGTTTTGAATTAACGGGCACATTATTTTTTTTCAACTACCTGAGCTCCTTTCATGGTGCCTCAGAAATTACCGCATGCAAATACAATGAAGTGTTCACCAACTGTTGCCCTTAATTATTACGGTTTGCGCATAATTTTCATAGATCCTTCCAAATTAATTAATTTCAAGATTTTCTTGTTGATTGATTAATTTTTAGTTGTTTAAACAATTTTTGTTTATTCAAAAAAGTTTATTCCCATAGAGAGTAGCGAATTAAGAGTAGTTTATTAATGCTGCGGTCTACTTAAAGAATTTGAAAAAGCGAATCCAATTTCAGAAATTTGTATTTGCTTGAACAATTTATTTGTGTTTAGGTTCAATTTTTTAATGGATAAAGTTTCAACTATTAGACTAAATCTTACGTTTTTCAAGTAAGATCTCGTTGTTCAACGACTAAAGAGAAATAAAATAAGAAAGATAACATTGGTTAGTTTTGCATTTTATAATTCAGAAATATTATTCGAAATCATAGTTAAAAATTGCGTTGTTTGAAATCAAAATAGATAAAAATCAAACTATCTGAAATGGTTGATTTATTTAACTTTAAATGATTACAATTCAAGGGTTCTGAATTTTCATGGCAAACACTAAATTACATTTTTTTTATATCATAAATTTGATTTTGAAATTAAAATTGAAATGGTTAAATTTTGAAAATTATGATGGACGTTTACTTTTATTTTATTACTATTTTTTTTAATTTTCAATATTCACGTGCTTGCGGCTCGGAGTCACCTTAGTGATCAAAAATAGTGTTTATAGTGGCATAAATTTTCTAAAAAAGTAGAAAAATAGTGGCGCCTAATTTATGGAAGTGCCATTTTTTTATTTTGTCAACGTTTGAATCTTAGCCCTGAATGTTGAAAGTATCGGGATTTTGAGGTACAATTTATTATAGAAAATTTCATAATTGTAACTAAAAATTATTTAACAGGGACATTCACAACTATTTCTAAAGAACGCAGATTTCGATCACAATATTTTCAAATGACTAATGGCAAAATAAGAAATTTTTTATTCTTATATTGTTCCTCCTTAGTACAATGTACCCCCTGCCGGAAGGCGTCGGCGACAGCGTCTGGCGATCCCTCACCTGTATAAGGGAGTGCTGAGATATCAATTTTCGTAGACAAACATTTTGTATTAATATAAATTGTATATTTTAATATGAAAATTGCGACAGACAGAAAAAATTGTGCGCACAGCGTCTGCTGGTTTTATTGGTAATTCAAAAGCTGAATTGTGGAGTAATTGTAAAAATGTTATTTGTTGAAACTGTCGAGAAAGAAACTTTTCTTTCAAAATCGCATTTATGATTTTCTTTGAGACTTTATTTGCTTGAAATGACCATAACCGTAAAACCTTTCATACGTTTACCAGTTTTATATGTTTTTCTATAATAGCGTGGATGCACGTCTGTGTAAACGGATCAAGCGTGCCGGCGATCCGCAGGATCGAACTGATGGTTCTGGTACGGTGATTTAAGCACGGAGAATATTGTTTTTGAGAATGAATGGCCCCTGGCCTATTAATGCGTCATTTCTTGGAGGAATGCCCGCTTGGATTCTGGATCACGCGCAGAATCTCAGACAATTTGCCGATATGATATCTCTCTCTGTTATCCACATTGTGTTCATGTATGCATCCTAAATGCACATAATATATGTATAGAGCATTGTAGCGTAACCTAGATGCTCAAAATTTATATAAGCGTTCCAGCATGTCACACTAGAAAGAGGTATTATTTTTAAAATATGTTTCTATATGAGAAACAGCTCCAAGCATAGTCTATTTTGAATTTTAGATACATACTAATAATATTCAATTCTGCCTCTAAAATTATCCATAATTTAGAAAAAAGCCTAATGGAATATGTCCTTTTCCCTAGAAATATCATGTGACATTAAATTGGACCACCTTCTTACTTTTAAATGCGAAATATAAGTGTTATCTTATTAGAATACTTTTGATTGAATTCTTTAGAGATGAATCTTCATTTAAGAATCTTTATATGATTGGAATATTAACTTATACGGCAGATTTTCAAGATTTTTGTTTTGTTGTCAAGAAACATTCTCTTTTTCTCATTTTTCCGCTTAAATTTGAACTAAATCAACAAAACCCAATTATAAAATCCAACTATTCTTGGTTGAAAGTTCTTTTCTTTAGGTCTAAAATTACTATATTTTTGGCTCACAATTCATCTGGTTTGGTTAAAATTCTACTATTTGGTTGAAAATGAATTATTATTACAAATATATAACAAGGTTACTCTATTCCAATTTCAAGTTTTATAGTTTAATAGATTCATAGCAAAATAATTAGAGAGGCATGGTTCTATTTTTTGGGCAAAATTTGCTTATTTTTTCACAGATCAATGTGGAAAGGGCCTTGGAAGACTGGAAAGTTACCTGAAAATTATTCAGTTTTTAATAGTTTTTCATTCTTTTCAATTGATTGGAATTCTTTTGAACTCCTAGAAATCATTTTGAATTTCTTTAACTTCCTTAGAATTTTCTGCAATCTTCCGAATTCCTAGACCTATCTGAATTCATCCACATTCCCTAAATTCCTTGAATTCCTAAAATTTCCTGAGTTTTGAGAATCTTCGGAAATAATGCAGAGAATCAAGAGAAAGTCAGAAGATTTTAGGGAATTTAGGGGATTTCGAGAATTAAAAGAATTTTGGGAAATTATAATATGCAACGATTTCTTAGAATTCATAGAATTTGAGGAATTGAGAGAATTTCGAATATTTGATGAATTCAGGGTCAATATTAGAATATTTAAGGAATTCAGGGAATTATAAGAATTTCAGGGATTGCAGAACATTTGAAGATTTCAAGAAATTTCAGGAATACAGAGAAATCAGAAAATTCATAATATTCAAGTAGTTTAGGGTTTTTAAAGAAATCAAAGATTTCAGAGAATTTGGGAATCCACAAATTTTCAGGAAATCAGAGAATGCGAGGAATTTAGGATATTTAAGTAATTCTGGGAATTCCAAAAATGCACAAAATTCAGAATATTCAAGGATTTTAGAAAGTTCAGGGAATTTGAGGGAGTTCTGAGCGTTTAGGGAATTTCGGAATATTCTAGGAATTCAGATAAATCAGAGGAATAAAGAATTGCAGTGAATTCAAGGAATTCGAGGAATTTATAGACTCTCAGGAATTTACAGAATTCAAGGATTTCAGGGAATTCAGAGAATGTTAGGGATTTCAGACCGCTTCCAAAAATCAAGGAATTTCAGGAATTGAAAATATTCAATGAACACAGGGAATCTAGAATATTCAAGATTTCAGGCAATTCAGAAGAATTAAGGCTCGTAGAGAATTCAAGAAATTCAGATATTTTCAATAATTCAAGGAAATTGCTGAATTTTCAAAGCTCTAAAAATATAACTCTTAGTTGCGAAAAAAGAAATGAAAATTTTGAGTGTTGAAAGCTTTGAATTTTAAAGCCTGTAATTTTGATATTGTACCATTATTAGCAATTCAAATAAAAAATTTCTATTTTGAACACTAAATTAGGATTTATTTAATTATTCAAAGCTTTTCATGAAAAATCTGTTTCATTCAGAAAATTTATTAAAGCAATTGTGGATATTTCAGGTTGACATTAATTATTTAATTAATTATTGTTTTTCATTATTTCTTCAACTACAAAATATAATTTTTCTCAAATGATACAATTTGGACAGTTTCAAAAGGAAAACCAAATCATTGTCAACTTTTCGACCAATGCCTGAAATTAACAAATTGTAACAGATTTGAGCAATTTAATCATTTTCACTGAAAGTAATATCAGAAGTTAAGAAAGTTAAAGGCTTCTTCCTCATTCTAAGTATTCAAAATAATGCAACAATTAAAACTTACTTACTGAAAAAGAAAATTACAGAAACATAGTAAATAAAACTTCAAATATATTTATTTAAAAAAAAATTAATTTCTAATTATTCATTCAATTTGTGTGTACAATTCCGAAAATTTAAAATCAATCTGCAAGAATTTCATATGCATATTATAAATATAACATTATTTCATTTTGTAGCTATGTGTTTCTAAACTTTAAATAATAAAAGGAACCAATTAAAAAAGCAGGTATGAAGAAGCAAAAATCGTTTTTGCGAACCAACTATATAATGCAAATGGAATTATTATTGTTAAATAACAATAACAATTGACGTTTTGTTATAGTCTAGTTTGTTTCAGTAGTAAAGGTCAATGTTTAGTCAGCCCAATATCTGTTATTTCTAAAATAAAACTAGACTACTCGCAGCATTTAATTACAAAATAAAATTTACTAAACAATTACGTGAATTGCACCTGTTTTATTACTCAGCGATTATTTTTCTGCTTTTCATATAACCAGTCACGTACCTTACATATTTTTACGTCGTCGAGATTTATTTACTTTATAAATGAGGGCCGAAGTCCCACCGCATCGCTTCGTGATTCATTGAAGCATTGCATCGAGTGCGATATCACGTGATCCAGTTTCGGGACGGATAAAAGCTCGATGCAGTCCACTATTGCAGCCAGTTTATATCTGGTCTCTGACTTGAAGGATTTACCATCTAAAGAAAAATTGAAGATTCGATAAGAAATGTACAACTGAGAAGCATCGATTCAGATGTGCACACTTTATGGAATCTCACATATTTTCAAAAGTATTTCAGTGGAATGTAGTCGATTTCGAAAATCAAATCGAGCTTTGAGTCAGTGCGTTTTGTGAAGAGGTTTCAATATTTATAAATGCAGTTAGGAATTTTTGATAGCAATAATACCATGAATAAATTATTGGACCGAAAAGATAAGAGAAAATAAATTTAAAACTTTTATTTGTCAATTGTGTGCAAATTTTTGATATTTATAAAAGAAATAGTCCATTAATTACGTAAGAGTGATTTTTGAAATTTAAGACCATCTCCCCCTATCTTAAGGTTTTGTAAGATTTTTTCACCTTTCTCCCCTGATTACGTAAAGTTTTGCATTTTGTACTCTATATATCAAAAAACATTAATTATTTTCAGAGTTAAGGAGTTTTGGCGGAATTTAACGAGATTTTAACGGATTTAATGAGAGCTCAAGGCTTTTTACAGATTATACATTATTTTAATAGATTTCAAGAGTTTGAAGAAATTATCTATTAAAATTCCACAGAGAATCCTAATTCTTTGAGAGACTTCAGAAGATTTTCAGGGACTTTTAAGGAGTTTAATTAGATTTCCACATTTTTCAATTGATTTTAAAAGATTTTAAGAGATGGCGAAGGATTTCGACAGATTTTGAGGTATTTGAAGATTTGAAGGAATTTAAAGAGATTTCAAAAGTTTTGCAAATATTTTAGAGAATTTTAGAAAATTTTAACTGATCTCAAGATATATGAAATGGATTCAATAATTTCAAAGAGTTTTTAGGAATTTGAATGGATTTTAAAACATTACGATTCATTTTTGATCACTGAAATTCTAGGATTTCAATTTATTTTTAGAGATTTGAAGAAATCGATTTTTCTTGATGTTCTCAGTACATCTCGATCTTCAAAAACCATAAAAGTTCTTTGAATATTACTTCTGATTGAAATTTTTTCGGCCAAGATGGTATTCTGCGCACCTAAACCAGCAGGATAACTTCGTAGTACGTCTGGATCTTTGAGAAACGATTAAAGTTCTTCGAATTGCACTTGTGATTAAAATTTCCTTGGCGAAGATGTATTTTCAATACCTAGCCAAGCATGATGACTTCATATCACGTCTCGATCTCCTAGAAACCATCAAAGTTCTTTGAATTTCATTTCTGATTGAAATTTTCTCGTCCAACATATATTTTGGACGCCTAGACTACTAGGATGACTTCGTGGTACGTCTCGATCTTCGAGAAACCATAAAAGATTTTTGAATTTTACTTTTGATTAGAATTTTATCAGCAAAGATGTATTCTGATCACCTAGACTACCAGGATGACTTAAGAAATAGTACGTCTCCATCTTCGAGAAACCATCAAAGTTTTTTCAATTTTCATTTCTCAATAGAATTTGATTGAGGAAGGTGTATATGTGACTCCCAGAACTCGAGATTGTTCACAAAAATCCGTAATATTTTTTATACATGATAAGAAATATGAAGTAATTATTAATTTAAAACAAATTTTTTAATTACCTTTATAGCGTAAGTTCACATTAATGTAGAAAAATTACAATCAGCATAATTTTCTTCGTATTAATGAAAAAAAATGTCTGTAAGAAAAAGTCATAAATTTTTTTGGTTTGAACAATATTCCTATCTTCTGAAGAAAATAATCATCTGTATGTGTAAAACGCAAATTACTTTTCTGTATGAAATACCAAAACTTATACCAATTTAAAATGAACGCGGAAATCCGAAAAGATTACGGTCGATAATTTACAAGTTGAATCGAATTGAGGTAGGAACTTAGTGCGATATCTGAAAATATCGTTTTAAAAATCCGCACAGAAACTGGTTAAAAAAAATTCAGAAATCCGAATGGATTTAAGTCAATGATGGCAAAATTGAATGAGCGTCTAATCTCTCATTTTTAGCTTCGAATAAATTTCCATTTCACGAATAAATATTTTTTATGATTACTCAGTAATGATGTCATGTTTATTCGTGTTCTTGATTCAGATTTAATGAGTGGAATTTGCTCGTGATTTTATGAATTGTGCACATTTATTGGAACAATTTTTTAGATTTGGCACAGACAACTGTTGTTTATTTTTTCACAGGAATGATCAATTGATAATTTTACATAATTTTACATTATTTAACAATAAAATCAGTATAAAGACAGCATTTAAATGCAGAAAAATCAGCAGATGCCAGGCTCTTCCTATGAAAAAATGTTACGAAATCGAGTTTGGAATCTTAACCAGTAATTATTAATTTAAAGAACGGCATTATTTGTAACATATCATCGCGTTTAGATATTAGATTGACAAAAACCTGACCCTTTCCCATTTTATATCAATGTTCAGATTTGGAGATCATTTTGTTAAGTATTCGAACAAAACCAGGTGGAGAGAGCAAAGAAATTCCAATTGTAAAAAATAAGGGCCACCCTAGTGCGCCACTAAGACCGCAGAAAAATTTATCGGGAGTGCAGTAGACGAAAAGTTTGCATCTCTTTGAAATGTCAGCACCCACTCACCTAAAATTTTATGATTCGCCATACACGTGGACACAAAGTTCCGATTCGCATTACATTCGAGAGAAAACGAGTCGCACGGAATTCTTTCTCGAAGAAAGTTATCAAGTAAATTTTCCCTCAACGTGCTCCATCGTCCCGAGTTCGTGTTCCTCTCCAAATAGTAGGCAGCCCCCTTCAGTTCTCGAAATTGAGCCTGGTTCGGTGCCGAAGTTTGAGGAAAAGTGTACAATTTGCAGAAATGCGGGGCACACACTCGAAGAGATTACCGAGGGGCTGGAAAGGGAATCAAACGAAGAAAATCAATATCACTGAGGAAATGGGATCTCAGGTAGGAGGGAAAGCCGCGCCATCTAAAAATATTGATACTTTAACTAAGGAGAAAAGTTCGGTCGCTCCTCCCACAATACTTGGCATCTGCGGCGGCTGATATTGACGGGTCTCCGATTCTATCAGAATCTAGAAAAAAAATCCACAGATATATATAAGTGTACCAACATACATATCAGGCATATTGCCGCGCATTAGTCTCAAAACTTACTTTCCTCGTCGAAATAAATTGAGAATTGCGTCAGGCGTCTGCGAAGATTATCGTTTATCGGCAAGAGCTTAATGTAACTCCTAGCATTAATCACATTCCTCTGATCGCTTTAAAATCCTCTGAAAAGGAAAAAGAATCAATTCTCGACCTGCAATCTCGTAATCTTTCCAGATTTTATCCTGATGCTTCAAGATTACAAGGCACTTCGTTGAAACGATCAAAGATCAAAAGAAAGTTCCTAAAAGGGCAGTTCAAAAACTGCGTCACACTGGCAGGGAGGGTGAAGGATCTTAGAAAAACACTTGGATGATTCAACATGCATTTGGTTTAGACAAATACTTTGATTTATTAATATTAAAAAATAGTCAACCTTTGTTCACATCGTTATCCAAATCATTTTCTCATAAATAAAATCAGCCGCTCAACACATTCAGTTGATTGAATCAACTCAACATGCTCAAATAAATAATTGCTTCGAAGTGACCAAATAAATTCTTTTCATTTTTTAGAAAGAAATAAACCTTAAGTGGCGTTGGTGAAATTTGTTGGTTTCAACAAACAAACTAGGTTGAACAAAATGTTTTGTTGAATCAACTTAAATTTTTTCTGAGTAGGGGAGGGGCAGGTTTTGAGAGGATTTGGGACACAGGAGAGAGAAGTTCACGTAGAACGTGACATCACATATGAATAATATGAATGCGAAGAAAAGTTTTTTGAAATTCTTGAAAAAATCAAAATTAGTGATTTTATTTTACAAGTAATACATCTAAATACAGACATCACTCTTTTTCCTATTTCCTTCTTTTCCCCTTTTATGAAAGAATTTCTCTTTTTTCCTCTGGTTTTAAAAAACTCAACCATTTTCATCGTTTTCTCATCTTAAATGCAAAATAAACTAATAGATCTCATTTAGAAATTTCAACTATTTTGCGCTAAAGTTCATTCTTTTAATTTGAAAAGTCTACCATTATATTTATGATCCATCATTCATCTCGTTTGATTAAAAATTCTACTATTTGGTTCATGAATTGACTATTTTATTTATTTATTATTTTTTCAGTTGAAAATTAATTTTCCTTACTGAAAATGAAACTCATTCAGTTTTGGTTTAAAAATTTTTTTCGTTCTGAGATGAAAATCCAACTACTTTGTTGAAAATTAATTTTCCTTTCTTGAAGATCAATTTTGTAAACTGCAAATTTGACTATTCAATTTTTGGTTAAAAATTGATCGTTTTTATTTTAAAATTACCTCATTGACTGAAACTCAAGTTTTAAGGTAAAAATTTATATTTTCGGGTAGAAAATTCAACTATTTTTTAGAAAATTTACCTTTTCGTTTCGAAAATTTTACAATATGTCTGATTTTTGTCTCTCTTGAATAACATATCTTTCTTTGTTGAAAATTCATCTCTTTTGGTACAGAATTCAACTATTTTGTTGAAAGTTCATCTTTTCGGGTTGAATTTCACAGTTCTTGACCAAAAATTGAAAAGAAATTTTCTTTGCAATATCAACTTTTTAGGAATTCAACTTTTTTTGTTGCCATCGACTGATTTTTTTATTCAAAATTTTAATCTTTTTGCTTAAAATATCAAATATTATATTTTTCGTTGAAAATCCATAATTTATTATTAAAAATTCAACAAACAACTCAGTTTAAAATATTATGTTTGTATTATTTTTGCTTTATTTTAGGTGTTTTGCAAATGAAGTCTAAGAAAAAATGCTGAATTAAAATAAAGGTGGAGGATGTTTATACTTGTGACGCGACCTTGGGGGTTCAAACTTTGTGAGATGATCTGTGACGAAGAAGGGGAGTGGTAAAAAAAGTTTTCAAAAAGCGTGACCTAGTTTTTGAACCATCCCAGAGAGCACGGGAAATGCCAGAAAGGGAAGTTTCTATAGGAGCAACTTTAATAAATATAAAATAAGAAAAAAAATCAATTCTTATCGATTGAATTGTGATTTACTTGACAAACAATCTGGATTTCAAGAGTTTGGTCTATAATTTCAAATTAAAATCTGGAATGAATAGCAAGGTGGAGAAAATAGTAAACAATAGAGTTCATTCCTCATAGAAGATATTTAATCGTCGAGCATCCTGTGCAAGGTTGAAGTCTTCCAAACAATTTCTACCCGACAAAATACCTATCTCTGAGGAAAGTTCCTTGGCTCACGATACGAGTCTGAAGTAAACCAATTAACAGTTCCAAGTTCGGAGAAATCTAGAACTTAGCTCGCTATTCTCACAGCTTCTTCTGCCAAATTGTAAGCCTGCAAAGAAACAAAAAAAAGTGGCGCTCGAAGGGTCGAACGCGACTTCCGGGCGACTGCAACAATTCCGGGTAATAATTCGAAAGCTCGCAAACAAATTACGGCTATCGCAGACAAAACGAGCAAATCTATAATCTTATTTTGATGTCTTCGGATTGTTTTTCTGGAAAGATTCGATGAGCTCTTTCTCATTTGATTAATTTCAATTATTAGTTCGGGTTTATTATTAAAAATATTACCATAAAAGTCATTCTTAATTTTTGTTTAAACTAGAAGACAAACACCCGGGTGAATAAGTTTCTTTCTCTCACGCAATTTTTTAATTTATGTATAAAATTAATTTGAATGCAAAATTTTTACATTTTTGTATTTAGTCTGTAAATACTAGAAACAATGCAAGGACAATATTTTTGATAATTGATGAAAATTGATGTCCTAAGTTCACAAATAATATCTACATAATGTTTCTGTACATAATTTTTCTTAACAGTTGTTTAGACGAAAAACATTAACATAACATGGAAAATATTTTGATGATTGTAAATATTTTTATGAACCTGATATTTTTTAAGTGAGCGTAACCTATAATTGTTCAAAATTTTTGTATCTTCTTTGAAATCCAGTTATGTTTCATTAGGAAAATCGATTTCTCGTATAAAAGGCCAAAAAAATTATACAACAATTGTGCATTTAATATCTCTGAATGATAATCTGAAGAATAATGATAGACTGACAAATCTTATGGTTTCTGAAATTAAAAGTCCAATATTCAAAATTTTATGATGTTTATACAAGATAATTGATTTTCAGTGAAAGACGTACGTTAGCATACCCTCGAGTTTTTCCAAAATCAGAAATCTTCTTTAAAATCTACATTGATATTTCGAGCTAAAATCGTTAGGTTGACCCACAATTGTGAAACAATTTTTAATCTTTTTCTAAATTTAATGAGTAGTTTACTAAAAATATCGATTTCAGGTATATAATTTCAACACAACCTAAAATTTTTTGAAAATTTGTAAAACTACTTGGAAATCTATGTTTTCATTTTTATTAAAAATACGAATTCTTGAAGAAAAACTCTGAAATAATCCAAAATGATTGAAAGACTCCAAATCTGGTTCAAATGATAAAGATTCTGATTTAAAAATAGAAATTTCCATTTCAAAACGTCAACCTATCCGTTAAGAAATCAAACAAATGCCAATTTTTAACAAAAAACTCAAAAACACAAAATTGTTCAAGCTTGAAAATTGTATTATTTCCGACAAAATAATTGGACTCAAATCTGATTCTTTTTGTTTAAAAATACCAGTTTCAGGCAAAAAATTCGAATAGAACCTAAAGTTGTTAAAAAATTGTAAATATTCTCTGAAGTCGAATTTATTTTTTATAAAAAATACAAATAATTTCCGACCGAAAACAAAACACAACATAACAGAAAAATGTTGAGAATTGTAAATCTTTTTCAAAATCGAATAATTTTTGTTTAAAATTAATGATTGCCTGTACAAAACTTTAATGTGACCTGAAACTCTTAAAAACTTTCAAATCTTCTGCAAACTATAATGATTTCTGTTCCAAAAAACCAACTTTCAGTGTAAAACGCTAATATACCTGACATTTTTCCAAAATTATGAAATCTTTAAAATTTAATGATTTTTTTTTATTTTTCAATTTCTGGAGTAAAAAAAAGGTAGCAACACCAAAAAAGGAAATTGTTTAAAATTTTTTGATCTTTAAAATCTAATAATTTTGCATTAAAAATACCCCTTTTCAGTATTTTCAATAATTTTTTTAATAATTTTAAAGTTTTAATTTAACCATGCAAGAGTATTAGGAAGCACAACTGTTGCTCGATTTCTATAATGTATTCTATAATGTTTCTTGTTAAGACTAATTTTATTGTAAAAATAACTCTTGATTGCAACTTCAACTAATCGGCTAAAAGTTAAACATTTTGGTTGAGATTTCATTTTATTGCAAAGGACTCATTATTTGATTTTAAAATTCAACTATTTTTTCGAAGATTTTTTGTTTGTTAAAAATTCAACAATATTTTTAAGAGTCATGTCTTATAGTCGAAAATTGAATTGTTTGAAAATTCAATTGTCTTCTAAAAAGTTCGTCTTCTTGGTTTGAAAATTCAACCATTTGATATAAAATTCAACCATTCGAAATTCAAATGTTTTGTTGAAACATTGTATTTTTTGCCAGAAAATTTACCTATTACTTTTCTAATTCAACTTTTTATTTTAAAAAATTTATTATTATTGCAAACAATTTAACCAGTTGTTTGAAAATTCATCTTTTGAGCTCAAAAATGCAACGATTTTCTTAAAATGTAATGTTTTTCGATAATTCGACTGTTTGGTACAAATTTTTCTTTTTGGATAGAAAATTCGTTCATCGGGACTAAGAATTCATGCTTTTATATTTTACGTTCATGGTTGAAAATTTGACTCTTTTAAAAAATGTATCTATTGGCTTAAAAAATTTACTATTTGTTTGCTGAAATGATGCTTTCTATTTTTTCCTAAAATTTGTAGGATAGCTCATAGAAGTTATTTTCAAAGAAAATACTGCAGAAATAACGCTCAAGTGTCTAAAAATTGAAAAAAAAAAAAAAATTCTGTTCTAACAGGACATTTCTTAGGACTTTTGAAAGAGAGAGTGTTAAGGAAATTTATAACGAATTAAATACAAAATTGTAAAGAAAAACCTGAATGCCCCACTTCACGCTTGAATTATTTCACACGTCAAATTTTCAGAGGATCAAAATTCGTATGAAAAAAAATTGAACAATGCCTGCACTCTGCATATACCATTTCAAGTACTCACAACTTGAAATTGGAAAAGCTGCAATAAAAGTACTCTCAATTTTATGATGTACGATGGCCTCTGCTTTTGATTTATTTTATTACTTTCACATATTTTCGCTACCAAGTTTCGACAGGCAAGGTATAGAATGCAAAATGATAGACACGTGATATGGAGACCTACCGGTATTTTTTTGTTTTATTAACGCAGAAATCCCACAATACAGGCAGTTTTCTGCCTTTTATTCAGCGAAAAATTCATCAATCAAACTGAAAAGCTTTTGACGTCGAGTATGTTTATTAAAATAACAAAAAGTTGCTCGATTACAGTTCCCATGCGCGAAGCGTGCGTCATGTATGATTGGGAAGAAGGATTATTTATAGGTATCGGGGCAAGTTCCAGAAACCTTGTCGCTTCGGAAAACGATCTGTTTCGAACTTTGTGAGTAAGGTGCGAATTTCCTTGCAAACACTTTCAGCGATGAAAAATGTGTGGGAATATCGAATCGATTTTTTATCAGTGATTGCCTTGGAGGCCATATGAATAATTCCATAAAGCTAATTTAAAAAAGGTTGCATGATTTACAGATGAAAGTATCTATTTGTCAATGTTAAAACTATGCGAAAAATTTAAAATCGTACATAACTACTTGTTCATATTTGAATTATAAATTAAATATTTGTGTGAAAACTGTATATACCATTATAATTATCGTTAAATTTATTCATTCACTTTGACCTCAATGTGTTTAACAGTTGACAAGTATACTACAGTTTATTATCTTATGAAAATCTGTTATCACTTGAAATGGGTTTAATTGAATGGAAATTCCTTAGCTTGAATTGGAATCTCAAATTCTCATCATGTCACTGATTCAAATAACTTGAAGTTCCTCAAAAGTATTTTTTTATATACAGAAACATATGTTAAATATGTGTAACATTACTAGAATTTTCAAAAAAATAAATGAATAAATGAACGCTGTTGTTTTCGCTGTTTACAATTGCATAATTTGCGTATCGTATTGTATCATATTGTATCATGCTATGTGATATTGTATCATAATGTATCATATTACATCATATTGCATTATATTTCATTATACCATATCTAAAGCACTCAATATTTCCAACAGTTAATTTGAAAAAAGACGTTATTGTAAACTGACCCTTGACATGTGACCACCCT